>QOCX01003291.1:0-18009 GCA_005959815.1 Sarcophaga bullata | reverse complement strand
TTTTTTTTTTTAATATGCGATATTAAAATTTCTTTTTTTTTCTATTTTCACTTCACACTAGACAATAAACACGCAGATTCTTTTTTCACAAATAAAATAAACATTTAATTGTTGATGTTGTTGTTGTTTATTTATTTTTTTTATCAGACGACAAATATACTTAAAAAAAACATTTAAAAAATTTATAAATTATTAAACTCTCTCTCTCTATTATATTTTAAAATAAAACACAAATTTTATGCTTAAAAACAAAACAAAAAAAGAAAAGAAATCAATTTGTATGTTGTTTAATAAATATAATAATAAACTAATAATAATAATAAAATATATTAAAAAAAACACTGCCGAATACAATATAGAGACGAAAATAAACACTTGATTTTTGAAGATCATTAACGAGAGATTAATAACAGAATTAAGCAACAAAAAAATAAAATAAAATATTCTTTACCATCACTTTTGCATGTGTAAGAGATAGTCTGCATGTGTATGTGAGCTATAATAAAGAAGGCAAAGAAAACAATAATAAAATAACATCAAAGAAACAATAATAGAATATTTTAACAGGTGAAGAAGAAGAATTTAACAAATACAAAAAAAAAAAATAACAATAAAAAAGAAAACCAATATCGAAAATACAGCAACAAACATACACAAGAATAAAAAAACAAAACAAACAGACAAAACAGAGACACTAAGAGCCCAGCTTGGAGGATAAAGAATTTCCAAAGCTAGAAAGTGTGAGAGAGAGATAGAGGGCTAGAGTGCAGGAAAGTGGTAATCAAATGTAAAAAAAGAACAATTTAATTTTCTGTTAAATTCAATTGAAATTGCACAATAATGCACAATGATGTGTTTAGTTAACATTTTGGAACACAATAAATGACATTCAAAAATAAATAAGTTCTTATGAATAAAACATTTAATTTCTTTTTATTGTACTAAAATTACGTAAATGAAACTCTTTCGAATTATTCGAGAAATTACTTTCTTTTTAAATAAAACCTAACCTAAAACAAACTAATAGGAGAACAAATAGGCTAAATGGTCCTACTTAAATAGAAGTAAGGAAATCTTTTGCATAAACGTTTATTTTTGAAGATCATAATAAAGGCTCAACGACTATATACCAACACGCATACAGTCAAAGAAAAAAGTCTACACACACCGTTGTATGTAAACCTTTTCCAGACGATTTTTTTATCGAATTTAAAAAGTGTTATTGTGTTGTTTAAGGCAATTACAATTAAGAAAGTTTGAAGACGAAAACGAATATCAAAAATACTAACCCAGAAATTATTCGAAAACAAAAATATAATATGGGTAAAGAGTCTACAGACAAGTGTGTATGTACACTTTTTTCTGTGGCTGTATATAGTATGTACATATGTATGTATGTATTTACTAACAGGGATCCGCATTAATAACGAATTCACAGTTTTTAATTAAATTTATTAAATTAATTTTCTATTATCTCTAATTTTTCTAACCACCATTGATTAAATGCAACCGAAATGTAATACCTTCCCCTTAATGCAATTCCTTTCCTAAATATCATCATTTATTTCCTCCCCTAAATGTACAGCAATTGGCATCAAAATGTAACATTTTATCTATTTTCCTATAATGTTTCCTTTGTTCTATTAAGTTTGGTGTTCCTAGCAATAACAGACTAATTTTTATGTCAAGAAGTATTTCTGAAAAAATTGAGAAACAACATTAAAAAATTGCTGAATTACTTTTTCGAAACCAAAAAGTGCAAACAACGATCGACACTTTTGAGAATGCAATAATTTCATACACAAAATAATATCCTAGATTAAGTTCTTGACAATTTTCTCTCCACATTATTGATTATATTGACGATATGTGGTATAACAAGATAATTTGACAGTCCACAAAGTCTCATAGAGCTTGTCAATTAAAGCAACTTTACAAACCTCAATTTTGAAATTGAGAACCGTGTTATTAAAGCATTCTCTAGAATTTCAAATGTGCAATTCAATAAAATTATTCAAAATCAGTTCATTTAAAATTTGTTTTTGTTGTAAAGGGCTAATAATTATTAAGTCTGGATTTATATTGAAGTTACTCACACACATACGTATTTAATGAATTTTGACAATGTGCCAGAAAAGTTCTAAACATTTTTAAACGACTGTCTTCAGAGAAGTGGCATTGCGCAAATTTCTAAAAACAAAGTTAATCTTCGATAAATACTTTCAATTTAACTTGGAAACCGCAAACCATTACTATCCAACCCATTAGGTTTGTTTTCCTCCACTAATCTACTTCATAATCCGTTTTTATTTGATTTATAAGAGTACTTCTTTTTTTTGTTTATTTGAAAAAGAATAATAATGCTCGAGCGTAACGAAAACTGTGTTCTTTCACGCTAAGGCTATACAGCCCTGATTTCTATTGAACTAGAACAGTTAACATTGTATGTGGTGGATTATACTTATCATAACTGTATGTATGCATGTATCTTCAGACAACATCTTGAGAGTGCACATCTTAATGACATAGCGACATCACAGGACCGTTTGAAATACTTAAAGAGATTGACAAACTACTTCAGGCATAA
The DNA here is from genome assembly GCA_005959815.1 of Sarcophaga bullata. NCBI lineage: Eukaryota > Metazoa > Arthropoda > Insecta > Diptera > Sarcophagidae > Sarcophaga > Sarcophaga bullata. The sequence goes on along the minus strand of QOCX01003291.1, from coordinate 15,422 downwards.
ATTAAATAAAGCGGTAATACGACATACAAGAAAACTATTTTTAGCCTCCAAAGATGTTAAAATATATCACAGTTTCTTTATAAGAAAAGTAAATAAACATATTTCAGGAAAGCATTCCGTACTGACTTTACCAGCATGTTTCAATAGTACAATCTGGCATCACCTATTTCTATTGGAAAAGCAAACTAATGCGGAAATAGATGAGTAGTAATAAGAAAATAAAAAGGAAAAAAAAAAAATAATTGAAAAAAGTTAAAACGAAGTATATAAATCCAATCAAAGTAATAATCTATTGTATGAAAATACAACAAAAACTATTTTTTATTCTTTTTCGTATATGAGGAGTTAAATAGTGCAAAACGAAAATAAATACAAAAAAAAAAACTGATTTTAAAAGAACAACAAAATAAATGAGAAACACAAAATACGAGTAGTATTGTATTAACAACGTAAGAAGAAGAAGCAAAACTGTAAGTATAGACAGAATAATAAAAGCTGGTTGTATTATAAACTTATTATAGTTGTTGCTCAGTTGATTGGATGGATAGTGTGCTAGCTAGCGGTGGGATTGTGGTGACATGACGAGAACAAAAGGTTAATGATCTGCTAATGACGCTGATATTAGATTTGTTTTGTTGTTTTCAAAACGTAATTGAGGAAAAAACAAATTATGAGAAAATCGAAAATTTTTAAAATATAGTTCAAGTTTGCAATATTGTACAAACTAACAAAAGCAAAGAGAATTATATTTTTAATAATAAATAATAAAACAGAAATAAACGAAATAGACATAAAAAGTAATTGTTGTTGTATGCAGCATTAATTTTTGAAGCAATTGTAAAAGCCGAACTCGAATCGGCATCAGCAGCAGCAACAAGAGGAACCATTTTTTTATTTTGTCTCTAGAGTATTCGTTTCTTTTTCTGGTTTCGTTCACCAGAGACTTTCAAATAATAGACACTGCCAGACAGATATACAGCCAGAAAGTGAGACGAACAGTCTTAAAGCACGACATGTATGAATGAAACACGTTTTACCGTTTTTTTTAACTTCTTCTTTCCCATTGTTCATTTTTTTCTTCTGTTAAATTGTTGTATACATTTTTTGTCTGCTTTTTTCGTTTTTTCTTTTTTTTTTGTTAATGATCCGCTTTTGTCTGGGAGGACAAATTGTAACACATAATTTAGTACTTTTTGACCTGATTTAGAAAGTAGCCTCTTGCAATAATCTGCATCATTTACTTGTTTTTGTGAATAATTCTGTATGAATTATTGAAATTTTTAAATGATTTCTTCAAGAAATTTTAGTGAATTTACATACAACAATATTTATTGATATTATTATTTATATTATAAAAAATATTTCATTTGCTGGTAAGTTATATTACGAAATTATACATTAATAATCCATCAATATTAAATATGGATCTTATTTGAAAGTAAGGAATTATTTAAAAGGATAGGCAAATAAATATTTTGTGGGTGACTACTATCCACCTAACTTCAGAAGCATTGCTAGCAAGTTATTTAGAATGGAGGACAGTTGCCAGTAATTTTAGTATTTTTGGTGTTACTCTTTTAATACATTCTATGTGAATTTATATTTACTGTTATTTCACTTTATTTTTAATTGAATTTTACGATTAAAAACCTTTCAAAGACCTACTCTTTTTAAAATATTCCCTTTAAATTTATTGAAAACTGTAAATTAAAAATTATTTTATTTCCACAACAGTTCACATTATCGCCTGCCTACTGCACTGATTGTCTGCGTGAATGCAGGGAAAACCCATCTACCATTGTGGTAAAGAAAAGAAAATAAATTCTAATTTTAAATATTTGGATCTAACTGCGCTGCATACTCTGTGCGTTCTAACAAAAACTTTTAAACTTTTCTAATTTCTTCAAAAGACAAGTAAATTCTGAAAAGTTCAGCTGATAATACCCTATAAATTGAATGTGAATTCAACTAATTTGCATTATCAGCTTGAAAGCTAGGTTATTCGCTAAAACTGGATAATAATTTTATGAAAGAGTAATTTGCTTTTGAATTATTAAATATTTATTGGATAATAAATAATAAAATTATGTTTCAGCCTTAAAAAGGCATAAAGTTTGATCACGTTATATTACAGTTATAACTTATCTTTATATGTAGATCTTTTGGTAAGCAAAGCTTAATGGCAACTTAATATCAAAAAATAATATTCAACTGATAACAATACAACATTAATTAGACACTTTTGAGTAAATTAAAACCATCTATTCATATATTCATTTTATAGAGAGAGAAAGAAACTATGAAAAAAGAGCGCATGCGCACAAGGTTTTTCTTAAGAAACTTAAACACATTCACACTATTTGAGAGGTCAATGATTAACAAATAAGGTACTATTTAGTGTACTAACTTACAGACGAAGAGAGAAAATGTACCAGCGAAAAATATTTTAAAGAGAGCATCTCCAGTGGTGTGGTGATATTTTTAATATTTTGAGACATTTTTTAATTTCAGATTGTTGTTATTGTTACTTAAACAACCTTGTATATATTGTTGCTGTTTTTATTATTATAATAAAAAGTATATATTTTATATAAATATAAATAAAACAAAAAAAAAAAAAAAAACAAAATAATCTTTAGCATTTCTAATAATTTTAATGGAACACAAAAAGAAATTAAAATAATATTTTTGGGGAATTTAATGGGAAAGTGTGTGTTTTTCGATTGTTTTTGTTTTTTTCCGTCTGCTATATTTAAGAGAATGTGTCACAAATATTTAATAATTTTTTTTGTTCACTTTATTTCGTAAATTTTGTTTAAAAATATGTATGCCTGTATATAATATATACGAAATAGTAACAAAATCAACAATCAGCATTAAAAATAATATCAAATCAAACCAACAACACTAACACACATACGCTACTTTTTTGCTCACTATCAAACAAGTACATCAACAGTAATAACAGCAAAACACAATTCTATAAAAAAAAAACAACGAAAAACAACTACAACGAAGACGACGTTTGCGGCGACGAAGCTCAATACACATTTATTTATACACTGATACACAACTGAGAATATACACATGCGACACACACACACACACACACACACGCGGTTTTATTGGCGATCAAGCAACCTTCCAACATTTTTGTACGTCATGCTTCTCTCTCTAAAGCACCAAAAGAACCATCACCATCAATATTAGTCGTCCAACAATCTTTCAGCAGCCAGCCATACATCCATCTTTAACCAGCTCGCTCGATGGCTCACTGGCTAGATGGATGGTTGACTAGACGGGTCGTAAGCCGTAAGGTTTTTGTTTTTCGTTTTCTGATTATTTGGAGTTTATTTGACAACAAAAAACAATAAAAAAAAACAGCGACAACAAGAAGTAGAAATAATAATCGACCACATTTGCTGTTGTTGCTGTTGCTGTTGCTGCTTTTGCTTATTATACACATACATAATATATTTGTATATTATTTACCTATTGCTGTTGCTTTATATTTATTATAAAAATATTATGTTTTAAACAATATTTAACTTGAATTGTTTGTATATGGTATAGCTGTGTTATAATTGTAATGATAATACATTAGGGGCTTTGAATAATTGTTAAACAATATTGTTGCCCGTAATGCTTAATATTTGAAGGAAAAAATTATACTCAAAAAAACAAAATCAAAAATATTAACAAACAAAACGCCGAAAATAAAACACACACTCACACACAGGAACAACAACAATAAAATATAATGTGATCAGCGTCGTTTGACTTTTTTTTTACATTCGTTTCGTTATTTTATTTTTTTTTTCTATAATTTCCACACATTCAGTTCGTTTTTAAGTGTGGTGTCTTTCAGTCATTATTGTATAAAATGCTCATTTTTTCATTTTTTTCCTTTGCATAATTTCGTTTGTAAATTTATAGATTTCATTATGATTTTTATCTCTATGTATTCTAGTTTGGCCGTATTAAGGTTATTAGCACTTTTTATTTAATTTATTTCAACCTTAACATGGTTTTAACTTCATTTAAAAACAACTTTTTATCAAGAATTTCTTTTAAAAGACGTTGAAATTTTATCGCGTCGGCACTACAGTACACTGAAAGGAAATGCCAGAAATAACTCAACTGTCACAAAGCCTCGATACAGTAAGAAACACCAAACACACATGAAATTACTCTCAAACAAAACAAAAAAAACAAAAAAATAAAAGCAAAAACACTAAACCACTCGTACTCAAATGAAAAAACAAAATATAAAAACAACGTAAAGCAAACAAAAACAAATACAAAAATCCAAAAGTCATCATACAAAATATTAAGAGAAAGCCACACAAACGCACACAACACATGCCGATACACAGCATTGATGAAACAAATTCTAAGGGGAATACGGATTATGTTAAGTTTATACACAAACGCGCAGACACAACACACACATGCACACACACATGCTTTATTATTATATTTTATGAAGTACTTTTGTTGAAAAACAACAAACAAAAAGCACAACCACAAAATCAAATATCAAAATATCAAAAGAGTCAAAAAGCTAAAGAGCTGGAAAAAATTTTCTCCTACATTAACTCCTTCATTCATTATTAATAGATAGGCATGTTATGACTTATTTTGCATTTATTTGCTTAGGTTTGGTTTGTTTAGTTGCTTCGTTGATTTTGCTTTGTTTTGTTTTTGCCACATTGATTTTATTTCCATTTTTAAGGAGAACATAACATAAACTGTACAGATTCCCCTATTTATTTCCCCTGCTAACTTTTTTAATGTTAAAATCAACACTTAACAGTAGACACAGTAATCTTTTTAATTTTATCTAAGGGTTCAAGTCTCGGCTTATTAAATATCGCTTTGTCTACAATAATATAAATAAGGGGTTCAGTTTTAATTGGTAAGAGTCCAAGATTGGTGTAAAAATTTAGTTGTGATTGGGGGCTATAATAATTCTGGTCGCAGAAAATTTCCATTTTGCCAACACAAAGCATTCAATGTTTATAGTCTTAATTATTTGCGGCAACATTTTAATAAAGTTTGAAACCATTGCTGCCTGTATAACTAAACATAAACCTACGCATTTAATGGGTTAATAACTTAGATTACCACCTTTAGTGAGAGAAATATTTAAAGCGGTTTAAAAAATTTCATTTTTCTTGTTTTCTAACCGCAGTCCAATGAATGTCGTCTGGTGTATTGTAAACCCCAGAGGAGACTTTTTTTCGTAATGTTTCAGGGTATAAGATCGAAAATTTGGTTAAAGTCTTGGAAATATTTTCACAACATGGGTTGTTTACAAATATTTCTCATCAAACACGGCAAAATACAAAAAACTGTGCCCTGGGTTGCATACACGCAGAGTTTTTTTTTAATTTCTTTTAAGTTTAGCAAAAAAATTTCTGTTGAATTTGCTTCAAAGTGGAGACACGAAATTTTTTTTGGTTTATCGAATTTCCTATTGTTGACAGATTCTGATTTATAAAACAAAATGGAACCAAATACGAAGTAAATTAATTATTAAATTTCCATTTCCTTTGTCTTTCTTTATTTAAAGTAACAATGGAACTTAATTAAAATTTCATGATTCCAGTTAAAAAAAATTCCTTTACAACACGATCAAAAAAAAAAACAGTTTTAAGGTAGTGTTTAAAAAAATTGATTCTAATTGTAGTTTCTCTACAAGAAGTTTAATTCGAAACTTGATTTAAAATTGCTTTTAAATGTAATGCCGTATTACAAGAATGCTTCCTTTGACATTTCTGTATTCTTTTGTTTAAAATTTCTTATTTTTGAGCATTTAGCCGAAAAATCTATTTTAATATGGTATACGATTAGCGAATTCAAGACCTGTTAAGTAAATTCTTTTTTTACCGTTTTGAAATTTGGATAAACACGGTTAATGTCAACAATAGTTGCCAATTGTTATTGTGGAATGATTCGGCATTTGTATTTGCCTCTGTTTTAGGAATTAGGAAAGAAATATTCCGTGGGAACAGTGTTCACTTTTAATTGTTATTAAGGGGAACTAATAAGGAAATTTAAACATTCTAATGCGAAAAAGAGACGGATTGTAGATAGTATTAAATAGGTTCGTGCCTGTACTATACCAGATATAAAGGATATCCAGCGTACTACAGATGGCACTGTAATTTAACAATTTTAGGGGATTTCAGTCCAATACAATTAAATTTTTCCTAACAGACTGTACTAAATTTCTCTCTGGATATTTTTCAGGAGGAATTTCCTAGAAAAAATCCCTTTTTATTTTTTTTACATTCTTGTTGGGTTGTTGTCTGTACTAAGTGTTAAGAAATTGAAAATGTTAATGTGTTTCCATTTAATTACAAGATGGCGTAAATTATCAAAATTCTTTGAATTCAACACTTCATGTGTGGGTTTGTGTTTCAGTTTTACCCCCATTTTGAAATTCTCAAACCCCGATACTTATGTTTGTTGCTGTATTGTATCAAAATGTATCGTAATCATAACTTATTTAGAAAATTGTCTTCGTGTATCTTCGATGCTGATTTTGATTAAAAAAAAAAGATGCTGCTGTTGTGTTCGTTTTTCGATTAACTTCCTCAATTAACGTACATTTTTGCCATATGGTTTCTTTGTTTGTTGTTGTAAAACACAGCCAGTATTTAAATACATTCTATCATATTCCTGTTGCTCTTTAACTTTTTCTTCCTTTTCCTTGAGGCAGTTCTCTAAATAAGCTTTATGCCACACTCTATTGCGTGTCTGTTAAGTGGAAAAGGGATTTGAAATTAAAAACTTGAAAATTAAAAATATTTTCTTTTAATAAAATCAAATACGTTTTGTCTTTTAGCCTCGGCCAATTCTAATAGAATGTGCTCATCTTCTAGATTTTTGCGTAAGATACCATCGACTAGGGACTCCTTTATTTCCATACATTTTCGTAAATTGTTTGCATCAATTTGACACTATGAAGTGAAATTAAAAAGTATTTACGCAGTGACATTAGTAAAGTAACAAATATAATACCTTTAGCAATTCGTCTTGTCGAGTTCTGTTTAAAATTTTTTCAAGTTTTGCCTCTTGGCGATATTTTTCATCCAAAAATAATAGTCTTTGATTACTATAGAGAGAGAGAGAGAGAGAGAGAGATGAGATATTACATGATTGCAATTAATAGATTTAAAATATAATTATACTCCTCGCGTTCCTCCTTCCTACACTGCTCCATTTCAAAATGTCGTTGCATTTTATTGCTGTGATCAATTTCTTGATTTTTACTTTGAGTTGTCCCTTCAATAACTTTTCTCAGTTTCTGTTCGTAAATATCTTGATATTCTCGCTCTTTATTAAGTCTTTCCATGACTTTCAACCATTTCTTTTCAATTCTTTTTCTTTTTGGCGAATCATTTTCTTCTCTTCAATCTGTTGGAGTTGAACAGTTTTAGTTTCCAAAAGCAATTGCCTGCTCTGCATGTGCCGCCATTGCTCACAATTTTCTCTTCAGAATACAAATTTCATGGGCATGTACTCTTTAAAGACTCACATTGTCTTTGATACTTACAATTCTCTCTGTTGATTTTTCAATTTCAATAGTTCTTCTTCAGCTTTAGCACGTTCCAAGCTCCAAGCATTGATCCAATCTAATCGTTTCTGAAATTGTTCCTGTAGCCTCTCGTTAAGCAGAAGTAAAATTTCTTCCTCAAATTGTATGCCTTCGAATTCAAGAATGTCTCGCAACCTAAATTCGTTAAAGTGTAAAGAAATATACGATTTGTGTTACTAAAAGATGTAAAGCACCATCATAAGGTTAAAAAAATTATTATTTCTCAGTCATTTTTTCAGTCATAACTCTATTTGACCGCAAGATTTGGAACATGGCCTGTCATTGCACAAATTAGACGGCGTCTACAAATCTTTACCAGCACATGCTTGTGAAATGTTTAAAGGATATGGTGGCCTCAAACCATCACAAACGATTAATTAAAAGGAAGTTGCCGAAGAAATATTTTATCATATTTCGTTTTGTTGTTGATGTTTGATCTGTGACTTGAACCGCGGCCTCACATCTAATAAGCCAACCTACTATAAACGTACTTTAAAGCATACGAATCAGTTGAAAGCACACTTAACCAAGATGTTGTCGTTCACTATCTGTTCAAGCTGAGTGAATTTGAAATGATTGCCGCTTTCAAATCGTTAATTAGAGTGGGATTGACAGTCATAATGTTGCGAGATGTCAACAAAACCATCGTTCGTAAGGCTGCAGGATTACAAGTGAAAAAATTGCAGAACGAAATAATCGAAGGAATTTTTGAAAGGGAAAAATATAAAAGAGAAGATGTATTGATTACTTGCAACGCAATGGTATTTGTATTTAAACACTACAATTTCCAGTTTAACTTGCTTTCGCTATGACAATGAGTTAATCATAGGGTCAGTTATGTTGCTGCACCCGCAGTTGAAAACGTCAACTCTTTTTGTTTACTCGCCAACTAGTGACGTCCAACACACGTCCGTTGGTCCGTGCTGATTTTTGTATTCAATACTTGGCGCCGTTCATTTAAAATCATGTCATACTCCTTGAGGTTTGCCTTGACCTTTAAAAGAAAACGTAAAAAAAATAATTTTTTAAATAAAAAACAATAAAAAACAACAAAAAAAGAAAGAAAGAAATCATAGAAATGTTTAATTTAAGTTTCAATTTTGCTTACCTTAACGTCAATATAACTTTTAATATTTTTTTGTTCAGTTGTCTGCAAAAACTCGATGATTTCCATTTTAAAAAATTTGTTTAAAAAATGACACTCGTGGCAAAGGGTTTTGCACTTGTTTTGAAAAACCATAACAATTTCAAGTTTAGTTGGAAATTTTTTTTTCCCTAAACAAGTTGTCGTGGTAACACTGTTTCTATGACGTATTTTATAACGTGTAACTAAAGCACGGCGATTACTTGAAAATGTTGCAGTTTTTTTTTTTTTGAAAAGTTCTTTATTTTTGTCAGACTTTCGATAGAAAGTAATGTAAATTTCAATTAAGAAATCTAAAAAATAATTAAACTTTTCCACCACAACTGCTGGGTCCGTGTAAGGTAGGCTTGTAAACAATATTAAGGTAAACATGTAAATAAGTAAACTAAAAATATAACGGAATATTCGTTCGAAATGAAGTCGTCATAGTCTAGTAGAAATAATACAAGATTATTATGAAATAAGCGGCATATTCGTTCGAAATGAAGTCGCCATAATCTAGTAGGTAGTAGACGTAAGGGCACTGTAAAAACCCGTGGTCAGGCATACCGATAAAAACCGATCAATATGAAAATATAATTCTCCCGCTGAGAGAAAGCAGATTTCTATTAAAAACTCGAAAAGTAAATAAGAATTGTGCTGAAAAGTTTCACAAAAAAATCTTTCGTTCGCAGTCGACTTTAAACTGTAAGTCCCACCATAAAAAGAATTATAAAATTAATGTATACGATATAAGTGGTGTGAGAAACTATGTCGTAATCCTGACTAAAGGGTTGTAATGACTAATTATGTATGCATGTTATTTTTTGCGGATTTGAGGACTGCAAATAAAATAATAGGGATTATTTACTTTGATCATTATTTGTTTCCCCATTTAAATAATTTTTTTTTATCAAATCACAGCACATTGTAATAGATGAGAATGGGCTTTCAACTTTATTGACGATCCTTGTTAACGCAGAAGTCGCCGTAGTCTAATAGGTAGTGTGTTGGCTTATTAGACGAAAGGTCAGGGTTCGAATCCCTGGTCAGACATCAAAAACAAAATATGAAAAATTATTTCGACTTCCTCTCAGCAGATTTCTGGCAAAAACTCTGAGAGTAAATAAAATTGCCATGAAAAGTTTCTCCAAAAATCTGTCGTTCGGAGTCGACTTTAAACTGTAGGTCCCGCCACTCATGTATAAAATTAACACACACAACATAAGTGGTGTGAGAAGCTAGGCCGTAATCCTGACTGAAGGGTTGTAATGGCCAATTATGTATGTTATGTATAAAGCAGATTAAACTTTCGGCGTTCAATATTATTAACGCGTAATATTTAATAAAACTCACATACTCACGCCTTATCACTGACCGGCTGTTGCTGTCTCCAGCATTACTCTTCGTTCAATTTATTCTCCTTTACTTATATGTCTGTTAACTTCACTATCTTTCTTTAAGTATGATTTGTGTTGAACTTTGTTTTGTTTCTTTTTCTTAATTTCCTTAAAACTTGTTTGTTTATAACAGTGTACCGTACAATGTGTGCATTTTGTTATTGTCTGTTTGTCTTGTTCATTTATTTTCCTTTAGCAATTTGAATTGCAATTTAAGCAGATGTTATCGAATGTCTTTCGGTTTCTTAAAAACTTTTTACTTCATGATTGATACACGTTAACTTTTCTGTAGTATTTGTTTTCATTGTTGTGTTATATTTTTTGTTTCGTCTGTATATTTATGTTTAATTCATGTGACTTAAAACGAGTCTTACACAATGATTGGAATTAATTTGCTTTTATCTAGGTATTGAGTTTTTTCTTAAAGATTAATAGGCTTTAGTTTAACCGATTTGATCATGGGGCAATGGGAATCAATTTTGCTTAGAAAAATTTAGAGTTTCCGAGCACTGTTTTTTTATTGTTAAAACCGTAAATGTTTGAGACAATATTTTATATTGCTACTTGGGCTTATTAAACTTCTAATATTTATTATGATATCATCAGTATTTGATAATGATGATCACTAAGAGGGGGACTTTGTAATTCCCATTAAAAAGATTTTTGATAAGAGAGTACTCTGGTCATGTAAGGATCAAACATCGAGGTGTATAACCCATTAACTTAACTGTTAGTGTGCTATTTATTATATTTTTATTTTAAAAGGCCTTTTACTTTCTTTATTTATTTCTATTCTGATAATTTCTGTATTAATTTTATTGTATGCCTTTCTTATCCTTTATCTATATCTTATCCTTTATAATAAACGCTGTAAATTTAACAAAGAAAAAAACCTTTTTTTTACATTGTTTGACTATTCATTTGTCTTTTACAATTACAATGCATTATTTATTGTTCATATTATAAGTATCGTGAATAATAAAGAATTGAATTTCCATAAATTATTATCGAAAATAATTTTCAATTTACATATGAACTGTTTATACCCTGCGCCAACTTCTGGAGGTATGGTATTTTTATTACCATGTTAGACACGAATAAAATAAATGATCTGAAATAATTTGTGATTACAGAGAGATAACTTCATAAAGATAACTTCATAATATTAGACGAGAAACAGTGATCATTATAGGAAGAACAGGCTAAGTGAGTGAAGTTTCTCACTAGTCGACCCATTACAAAAATCGAATACATTTTCGCTCAACTGGATATCATAACTTACATAAACATTAATAATAGTCAATAAAACAAGATTATTAGTAAGTAGATCAGAAGAACTAAAGTTATACAACTAATAAGAACGAAGCAGATTTTACACAACAAAAGCAGTTTGAAATTTTGCCAAATTTATAATTTTGTTGTTGTATAGTACAATTATTTCGATTAGAAATGGAATATGATTGCATTCATATGGCTGCCGCGGTTGGCCTCACAGTACCTCATTCTATCGAACCAATTTTTGTGAACTTTTCGAGTGTATAGACAGTTTCATTACGAATTTGGCCTTTAAGTACGCAATTGTCTCTGGTTTGTCGGCATAACACTTTTCTTTAACGACGCCCTTCAAAAAATAGGCCAACGGTATCAAATAGCAGCTCTTTGGCGGTCAATTGACGTCGTCATTTCGGCTAATCAAACGGCCATCAAACGTTTGATGCAATAAACCGATTGTGTGGCAAGTTGAATCACCCTGTTGAAAGCAAACATCGTTCATATCAGTGCTATGAAGAGCGGGTATAAACAAATCGGTTATCATGGAGCGATTGGTGTTTTTATCATTTTCAAGGAAATATGGACCAATGATGCCTCCGCTCCACAAGCCTCTCCAAGCAGTCACTTGCAATGGGTGCATTGGTTTCTGTAAGAACACGTGTGGGTTTTCTGAGTTTCAAATAAGACAGTTGTGCTTCTTAACGTACCTACCAAGTTGGCAAAATCGACATCTTCGTAGAGTTTCTCGTTGTCCCAATAACTCCGAACGTTGGTCAAGCGTAAATCAATCCCCTTACGTTTGTTCAGTGGAGATAATAAACAGAATTTTATAACAGAATAGAATGACATAAGTATTGCCAGATTCGAACCAACAGTTCAAATTTAAACAGATAGATGGGCCTTAACTTCCAATAGCTCATTTAATAGCCAATGTGGTGTATACAACAGCAATTTTCCTTAAATTAATAAAATTTTCCATGATATAACAAAATGCGAAATAATTGAAACCACTTTTAAGGTGACAAAACATATGCTAGCAAATTTATATTGAATAAGCCGGAGGCCAATAACAATTTGTTCTCCTCCTTTAACATTTACCACTTGGTGCCAGCATATGAACTGTGTGGCGCAAAGTTTTTTTTTTTTTTTTTTTTTTTTTTTTTTTTTTTTTTTTTTTTTTTTTTTTTTTTTTTTTTGTCATTCATTCGGTTATTTTATGCAAATTTAATGCAGTTTAACTGTGCTCCGAAGAAGTTTAAATTGAAACCATTTATTTTAATTATTATTACGGGGGAAGGCGTGTATTGACTTGCACTGCATGTAAGAATATGGACTATATTACTCATTAAAAAAAAACTAAAAATAAAACACAAGCAACAAGAAAAATTAAATCGAAACAGAAGAAAAAAAAATAATAATTCATGAGAAATTCTAAGGAATTTTCTTGTGGGTACGGCTTACAGAGAACCATAGTCTTATGTATGAAAAATATGTTTCTGGTTATTAAAAGAAAATATTTTTTATTATCAAGTGGCCAGGATAGCAACAACAAGTTGTTTATTTTTCAGATAAATAATTGTAATGATCATGTAAAACTGGACACAAATCTTGTTAATCAACAGGTTTGTGTCTTAAGTCTTTTGTTTTGTATCTTCATTATGCGGCTGCCAGCCAGCAAGCCAGCCAGCCAGCTAGCCACTGCCTATGCATTTTCACTTTTATTCGATGACACTTTTATTTATCAGAAAATGCTTAATGGAATGCATTTGTAATTGTTGCCTTTTTTATTTTATTGCTCTCCTCTCTCTCTCTTATCTCACTTGTTTTTGTCAAATATTTTCTATTTTTAATTGCGTTTGCGTGAAAAAAAAACACGAAATGTCATTGAAATTTATTATTTACATACACATTATGTGTGTTTGTTTGTTTGTTTGTATATAACAAATGTTTATCCAACATATTTATCCACTTTATGATTGTGATTAGAAAAAAAGGCGTACGATTATTATTGTATGTCAAATTAATTTAACTTCAAATGCTTTTCTGTCAAATTTACATTAATTTTTCAACATTTGCTTGCAGGTAGCGAATTACTTTTTAAACATATTCAACATAAATTATTAAATATTATGATATTTCTTTATAATTCCAATCATAAAACAGAATACTTTATTATGGGATTTCATCAGATGCAATAAATTCAATTCTTCCTCTGATTCGTTGACTTTGCAAAAAAAGTGCAAAAAAAAAGTACAAAAAAAAAGGCAAAAAAAAGTGCAAAAAAAAGTGCAAAAAAGTGCAAAAAAAATGCAAAAAATTTGTATATTTTTTTTTAATGCATACATAAATACACATACGTACGTTTGATGGATATATGAATATGTAAGCAGAATTTTATGTTTCCAGACACGTGTTCGCTTTATAAGCGGTTTTCAAAGGAACTCAATTACAAGTGTCTGCTATACGTTGAATGACAGGCGATTAATTTATTTGGTTCATCATTTTTTAAATATTTTTTGAAATATTTTTTTTTAAATAAATTTTATCGCTGTGCAATGATTAATAAAAGACACGAACAATTTAGATAAAAAGAATAAATGATTGGAATTCGGCAAAATGATTCCCAATTAATAATTCATATTACATGCTCGCGGAGATAATGCAAATGTTTCGGAATTTCTTTATGTTTGTATATACTGACAGTGCTTTGTAAGGGGCATTTTATACCAGCATTTATTAATCTCAAAGTTAATGATATGTACCAGATATATAGGGTCTTTCATTAAGTGTCTTCTATGTCCGTTATGTGTGGAATATAAAATTGTTCAAATGTCACGGCTTCTCTGGGGAGAGTTTTTAAAATGTACAATTATCCAAGACCCAAATGCATAAATCAAGCAAATTTGATCGATGGCATGGATTATGTTAAGTTTGAGGAATGCTGTGATTGGCGGCTTAAGAAAGCCTCACAAAAAAGTCTAACGGTGTGGAATCGCAAGATCTCGATAGCCAGTACAGGTCTCCTGGGGTGATCGTGTCTACAAGTCACTCGTGCAATAACTATATCGTAAAGTCATCATATAGCCTATGTGGCCGAAGTGGCATTAGCCCTGGCCAACGCCGTTCTCCAAAAAAATTTAGGATCTATGAAAAAGGTGATTTTTTCGGAATGTGCTCTTGGGTCGCCGTATCTAGTAGGTAGTGTGTTGGCTTTATTAGACGAAAGGCCAAGGTCCAAATCCCCGGTCAGACTTCAAAAACGAAATATAAAATTTATTTCTTCGGCGGCTTCCTCTCAGCAGATTTCTGGCACACAACTCCTGAGATTAAATAAAATGCCATGAAAAGCTCCTTAAAAATCTATCGTTCCAGTCGACTTTAAACTGTAGGTCCCGCCACTCATTTATAAATAGTAACAAAATACAACATAATGGTGTGAGAAGCTAGGCCGTAATCCTGACTGAAGGGTTGTAATGGCCAAATTATGTATGTATTGATAGCTCTTGGATCCCATGTGAATTGTATCGGTTCAAAATTCGATATTTTGTTTGTATCACATATCAGTTCATTTTCATAGCTGAAGATAAGTAAAGTGAGAGTACGTTGCCCGAATGCAACACTTATTTTAATAAACAAATTTTATTATTGTAACGTAGTGTTGAAAGCTATATCTGTCCATGTTTATTGACAAAACACACTAAAAAAATGACAACCAATTTGACAGATGTAGCTTCCACATGCTGGCCGTAATCAACTGATAGTCCCGTGTAAATTCAATATGCAATGGGAGCGTATGACATTGAGATTGAAATTAAGAAGTCGTCAATCACCTGTTTCTAAAGTTAGGATGGAATTTTGCAATATTTTCTATTATCCTGTAAATTGGCCTTAAGAAAGATAATTAATCAATGATATTTTGAATTTCATTCCACCACCAATATGTGTGACTAAATTCATATAAAAAGAGTTGCTTTATAGAGAATATACCTACATTAAGTTCATACAATCAATAGCAATGCAT
>QOCX01003290.1:0-18017 GCA_005959815.1 Sarcophaga bullata | reverse complement strand
GTACAAATATTATGGTAACTAACTCTGACTAAGATGAAATAGCATGTCATATGGTAATTGATACAATTAATTGAAAAATTAAGAAATATGTACGGGTGCCCTAGTAGTCTAGTGGGTAGAGTGGTATACTGTTACCGTGGTTTATAACACTACACCGCGCATATGATCAAAGTTACTCAACTCGTATATACATAATTAAACATAATTTGTAAGTGTATTGTAATAAATAAATAAATTTTTATTTATATTCGTATTCTCAATTAAGACGTGCTGTTCGTCTTCGTATTGGTGAAATATTGCATATGCTTGTACTCATAGAGTGGTCAACATGTATCGAGAGATTTGAATGATATACAGGGACTTAATCAACCTTGAGCTAAACTGTATTCCATGTTCCATGTAACTGCTACCTAATAAAAGCTGGAGTTGTATAAGCTCCTATTCGCCATTGTATATATTTTGTCTTTATAATTTACTGATTCTCTATTCGTCACATCTGCGTATTATTCAATGGTAAGCTGTGTCACCAATCGACCGAGTCGCAGTTCAGCCCTTTATTTTGCAAATGTAACGAAAACGCGTATACTCTTCTTATGCAACTTAAACAGACACCTTTTCATTTCTAGTGAAGTGTTACAGTAAGTGCAGAACCATTTGACCAATGGAGCGACATGACATTCACTTTCTAATTCCAAATTTATGTATTATGTAAATCTGCGTCCGCTATATTTCTCACAACGGGTACTCTTTTAAGATCCCTGTGCACGCCGGTAGGCTCAATATACAGCATTCATCCGCCCGGCGACGCATACAAACAACGTAAAAATGTACTGCAACTTAAACGAAGGTATCTTTCCATACAAAATGTTTCATTAACAACAAAATTTTTCACTAAGCGGTCTTCAGGCTTAAGAATACGAAATAGAGTTTCTATAAGTTAATAAAAATTAACAAGAAAAGAAATAATATTTTTGCACTTATGCGATTTGAAATATTCGATTCGCTATAGATTACATAATATACATAATATATAATAATGTATAAGATGCGATACATGCACTAAAGCTTTGTACGTATTTGGCTGAAGACAAGAACTGCAACAGAAAATCTAAAGTCTGGCCAACATTGATTAATGCTCTGATGAAAATGTGTCGTATGTGCGTATCCATTAGAGTTGTTGTTATATGTTGTCATTTATGCAGAATGTGAGTTTAGTTCACTCGAGCACTACTACGCTGCCATGATTATGAGACTGATGATTACGTGACGTCGACGGATGATGTGGTTGTATAGCTGATGCTGTTTTGTTCCATTTTTTTTTGATTGTTCTCTCTCTCTCTTGGTGAATATACAATACATTACCAACAATGTGTTTGTGTATATCTATATGTATGTATGTATGTGTCACATTCCAATCCATATCAATCTTATGTTCGCAATGACGGATGACATTTGTCAATGTCAGACATTTTTGTTTTCCCATTTCTTTGTGTGCAGAAAGAAATTTTCTAATGGCAGGAGTGTTACGAAGATAGAAAAAAATTAAAAAAAATTTCAACAAAAAAATTGTCTTTTGGGGGTTGTTGCTGAAGTTCGTGCTGGTTTTTGGTGTATCTGAAGTGATATTTAAGTGTCGTGTCTAACGGTAAAGGACAACTTCAGTTAGTCAATATTTTAGAATTCATCAAAAAATGCTTTTAACGTGTGTTTGTCAACAGCAAACAATAGCAGACAGACACAGTGATAGACAAACATCACTGCCAGCCACCACCGTCGTCACTACCACGAATGCCACCATTATGATTACAAACAACAACAACAAAAAAATAGAGTGACTATTATTACCATTGCCACTGCCACCCTTCGCTTCATGAGTTTGACGAATTTCTTGTCAAATATTTTTTTTTGTCATGTTATTTTTTTGTTTTTTTTTTGTTGAAATTTTTGTTTTTCCGTATTGTGTTCGTTTATTAAAATCATTTCCCCAGAATTGGCTGCCTTCAGTGTATCCTAAGTCAACTGCTACTGTTTGCCTTATTGGGAGTGCCAGCATTTCGTCGTATACTTTCTTTAGAAATTCTCGTGGGGTATAAAATAAAAATTTCTGCATCGTTGTTGTTTTAAATTCTTTGCCTCTTGTCTTCCTTCTTCTTAAACAAATATTTNTGTCGTCCTTCTTCTTAAACAAATATTTGCGTTCTTAAGGGCAAACATACACCTTCATCTTGTCTGCTTAAGCATTTCAGAATGTAAACCACTTTTAATCGAATTCTGAATATTGACTTCATTGAAGCATCGTGTTTGACATGTGTTACTGATTTTATTACTTTTTTTTTCTTGACATTTGGAATTTTGTTATTCAATTTTTCTTTATCATACTTACGGTGACTTTAAGACTGTAAGTCTTAAGTAGTGCTTAACCAGCACTACTACATTGTGAAAGAAATATTGAGAATGTTCTGGCCCACTACCGTTATACACTGGTAGCTTTTATTTGGCGTGCAAGCCTCTATAAACAGCATCCCTTTGGAAGCTGTCGTTAGGGCCCTTAGATTAGATATCTATTAAGGGATATAAATAGAGGCAAACAACAAGGCGAAGTTCGTATATCATTGCTGTAGAATATCGATACAGAAGCCCGGTTGAAAGAGTTACAGCATTGTAACTCGTCTCTAGTATTGTATAGCAACAGCCTATGTAGCAAATGAAGTGAATTTTTAATCCACCTGTCCATACATGGCTTAAATCAGAAGTCGGCACAAGACATATGTTTAACCCAAAAGAAAATTGTTAGTAACAATTTCAAGTGTAAGCTAATAATATGTGTATGTAGTGAAAAATATAAAGAAAATGTAACAGCGCCAATTCCCTAAAGACTGCGAATTTAACTTGACAAATATTCTTCCAAAAATGGAAATCTTCCTTATTGTTATTAGTGAATCTCATTTGAAAATAGTGAATCCTACTTTACTATTTTTTGGGTTCATCATTGGAACAATTTTACGCTCTTTTTAACGCACATTGTTGATGTTCGAGTCCTATGTGTGTAAAAAGCCGAAGATGTTCCGCCTCTGGGGGATATTGGTCCGGTTTTTTTCTTTTTCAAAATAATCGTGTTAAATTTTTAAATTGAAAACATTCTTTGTATGATGACTCTTTGCCCATCCATTCTTTATTATTAGTAAACATCAAAGTGTAATTATATTCTATAATACGAATATATTTCTAAATTTAAAAATGCTGATTATTAAAATAACTTTACAAAGTAATTTATATGATAGTTTAGATGTTTTTTATTTTTTGGAAAACATGAATGAAATTAAAATTTTATTGAAATTATTTTATTATCAGTACACGATCTGTAAATTCCTTTTATTTAATACTTCAAATATCTCAAAGACACATACTTTTTAGTTATTAATTATAAACCCCTAATAAACTATAAATAAATACACATATGATAGGTATCAGTTGAATTAAATATAAATTAATTAAACATCAATGAATTTAAAATAAAATTAAACGAAATTTAACCCAGAAATTAACTTCTTCTTACATTTGCTTCTCTTGCCAAAACAAAAAAAAAAAAAAAAGATACAAAACAAAAACAAAATAAAATGTTGTTTCTTTTTTCTTTTTTGATAATTTTTATTTTATTCATTTGTTTGCTTCTTTTTCAGAAAAAAAATTTTTTTTTTTTTTCATTTGCGCTCGTCATGTCCATCGAGTGATTTTGATGAATTGCTGTCATTAATCTATGACGTACACAGCTCAAATACTATTGCATAAAAAGGATACACGTACAATCGTACGAAGATATAAAAGCAAAAACATAAACAAAAAAAAAGAAAGAATACAAAAAAAAAACAAAAAGAGGAAACAGACATTCCAACTCTCATCTCCTGGGTGCTGGCCGCTTTTTCTATACATTCACTCTTACTTTGCTGACAGTCTGTTGTACTATACAAAGAGCTATGGTGATATGAATTTTGAGAAATAAGAACGAAATGAAAGTTGTATTATAACCAAAACTGCTCTTTATTTTATGGTTTGGCTACCATGAAAACGGACAACAGCTACATACGAGTATAAGAACAACAAGACAGTAAAACTTATTCGAAAATTCCTGGATGAAATTCATTGCAACAATATCAAGGGATATTAAGGGATTACATTGAAATGAACGAATTTAAGCCAAAAAAAAAAAAAAAAAAAATATCTCAGCAGGGTTAGTTTTCTGGTAAAACATTTTCAAAACTTAAGCTGGAATTCATTTCATATGATTTTTATTCAATTTCGTTTGGGCATTATATTTTAGGCATCGCATAAAGCCACAACATTCATCGATGTTGTTATAACAAATTCATTGTAATGATTCATAATTAAAAATACAACGTGTGAAAATCATGTCATGTGGATTTGAACATTCCTGTCGATATAATGAAATAAGTTGTTCTGTTTTTAATTAGAAACTCAAATAATAAATTTTATAAAAAAAAATTAAACTTATAATAATACTGATGAATTAAATTCTTTTCAACCAAACACTCTACGGTCGAAAAGTCCGACCTGATCGAAATTATAGGCAAAAATAATGAATATGTTATCCCCCCTATGCGTAAAACAAAAATTTCAGAAACTACACAGTATCAGTTCTATACATAGTTGATTGAGTAGAATTCAAAATATTTTTTTATTTCTTTATTTATGTAATGAATCTTCATTTAAAATATTTTCAAAATGTTTGATGAATCTTGGTTGTTTATCTAAAAAATTGTCAATTTCATTTCTGAGAGACTTCAATTGAAGCTTTCTTTCGATGAATTTCAATATAAAAAGTGTGGACCACTTCAAAGTTTAAATTTAAGAATGCAATAAGACAAAAACGGTTTGAAATTCTGTTGTTCCGATTAGTAATGGAATATTATTCCATTCATATGGCGTCACGGTAATGTATTGCGACAACACGAATGTTGACCTTCAAATGTTCAATTGTCTCTGGTTTGTCCACATAACACTTTCCTTTAACGCCGCCCCCCAGAAAATAATCCAACTGTGTGCCATCACCGCTTCCTGGCGGCCAATTGATATCACCATTTCGGTTAATTATACAGCCATTAAACGTTTAACGCTATAAATCGATTGTAGGATGAGATGTTTGGCCATGAAGAGCGGGTACAATGGTGCGTCAGGTGTCTCCATTGACCGTAATGGTAGCGCCGTCCTCATTTTCAAAGAAATACGGGCAAATGATGACTCCGCTCTACAAGACGCACTAAACAGTCGCATGTAGTGGGTACATTGTCTTCTGAAAGATCACCTGTTTGTTTTCTGAGCCCCAAAACCGACAATTGTGCTTATTAGCGTACCCACCAAGATGAAAAGATGATTCTTTTTTTTAGCAAAAACGACATAATCGTGCAGTTTCTCGTTGGTCCATCTAGCGAAGCGAAAACGAAGCGCACGGTCATGCGGCATCAATTTTTGAACCAATTAAACTTTGTAAGCCGTCATACCGAGATCTCTTCACAAAAATCGACATAAACTGATGAAATGTTCAATTCCGTGCACTGTACGAGCACGCTCACCTTCCTTGGCGCATCGACAATGAAACCAGTTTCACGAAATTTAGCAATAAACTTGCGTATACTGGGCACTGTTGGCCATTCTCTGCGACCAAATTTTGTACGACATTTTCGTGCAATTTACAACAAAATCTCTTTGTTTTGAAAATAAATTTCCAATGAACCCCAATGTTTCTCAAGCGTGAATCCATTCGTTACGTTCAGTCCAGATAATATAGTAAATTTTGTGACAGAATCGAATGACATAACAATTATCAGATTCAAAATACCCGATGGTTCAAATTTAAGCCGATGGAGCACCCGTCATTGTTGTTTCAAAGTGATATCAAATCTTTTTAGTTTTTTAAAAGCTATCCTCAGCCTACAGATTTAAAATTTTCAACGACCCGGTCAGATATCGAAAACGAAAAATGAAAAAAAAAATATTTCTTCGGCGACTTCCTCTCAGCAGATTTCTGGCAAAAACTCTGAGATTAAATAAAATTGACATGAAAAATTTCTCAAAAATCTGTCGTTCGGAGTCGACTTGAAACTGTTAGATCCGCCACTCATGTATAAAATTAATACACACAGTATAAGTGGTGTGAGAAGCTAGGCTGCAATCCTGATGTAGGGTTGTAATGGCCAATTATGTATGTGTGTATGTCAACATTCAGTTTAACATATTACGCCCTGTAAAAGAAAAAAAAATTTATGATTATTAAACCTAATCTTAAGGACTATCAGTACATAGTGGGGTTAATACTTTAAAAGTTCATACTGAAACAAAAACTAATTACGAAAATATTATTATTATTAGACGTTACTTAATAAATATTTTTAATGTTTAAAAATTATCGATTAGTTTACTGACTTAATTTAGTTGAGATATTATAAATTTTTATTTAAATTGTATTTCTTTTCAGATGTTTACTGAAACTTCTCACTGATGGTGTGTCGGCAATTAATCATTCCATGGAATACGAGTAACCATATGTTCAGTATTTATAAGAAATCATCATTTTTCAATAGATTGTAGAGGAATTTAAATAACAAGGGTTTCAAAATGCATTCAACCATGTCTGTCGAGAATTTATAAAAAATAATTATAATTCAATATACAAAAAAAAAAAGAAAAAAAAAATTAAATAATTTGCGTTTATAACGTAACATATAAACATTTTTCTTACGTATTTTTTGGGATATCGGAGTTTTAGTTACATTTTTGAATGCGTAATTGCCTTAGTATTCTAATTATGGTTTTTTTTTTTGTAAAATAAAATTATTAATTTATTCACACAACAACAAAATCATTGACGATCTAGATTTTTAATGAAAATATCTTCGTTTTCTCTTTCTTACAAATACCATAAATTTCTGGCATTGTTTTCAAGTCTCGAATTTAAGTTTACAATCGAAAAGTGCAGTCTTTTCTAAAGGACTCCACTTAATTTACCACTCAAAAGAGATGAGTTATTGAATTGGTTTCACTTTGTATTTAAAAGTACAACAATGCATACATAAGTGCATTTTGCAAGTTAAAGTATGTACATATGCCTGTGTAACTATTAAGTACCAGGGTTACCCAAGTTCCGAACAATTGGTGCTAACTTTTAGTGGCTTTAAGCATTTCAAACACAGCATTAGTTTTATTGCCTAGTATTACAATTTCTTTACATAACCAAGCAAACAATTTTTCCCCATGGGAAAACATCATTCATTATAATTATAAGATTTATGCATTGAATGTGTAAAAATTGTGAACAATTCAGCACTACTGAATAATTAGTTATTTATGTTAGAAAACTAATTTGTATTAAAACGTTAATTTAATTAAAAATTCCAGTCTTTAGTAAATAAAAAAATTAACCAAGAGTTAATAGTTGAATTTATATGTCAAATTTCGGTTCATCCAATCCAATTAACAGAAATTTTCTGATGAAGACACTGAAGCTATAGAGTTTTCAACTTTTCTTTCCTGGTAGATGATCTCAGTTGATAGGTATAAAAGACGACGTATACAAATATTTTCAAGGTAATGTTGAATACGTATGTAGTTGGAAAGTTATTGCTTATTCTTCAGATATTTTGCTTTTGTATCCCGATATTAGAATCTTTATATGTCATCTATGCCTTGAAATTAGAACACATCACATTTGTACTTATAAGATTATATTTGAATGTAATATGGCCACCTCGTCATATAGATGAACTCTTTCATTGAATAAAACATACAATTTATAAAATTACAAAAACATATATGAACTATATCTTCATGCATATAATATGCATGTACATATTTACATACATGCATATACGGAAATCGTGAATATGACTAAAATTGAATTCTTAATTTTATTTTAATATGAAATTTTTTTTTCTTGTCAGACTTTACGAGTTTTAAATTTCATGCGACTCTGTTCAAGGGAGATATATTTGGATTTAGTTGGCGCATCGTTGAATATTTTTTTTCCTTCAATTTATTGTTGTTGTTTTTGTTGTTCTGGTATTGAAAATCAAAATCTGTTGTCTTTCGTAAATTTTAACCACAAAAATTCTCTAGACAAAGTCATTAATAATAATTCCTGGGAGTTGTTTGGCTGTTGCGTGTTGTTAATTTTATTTCGTATTCCTTATATTGAATTTCTTTGTTGTTTTTGTATTTTATTTATTTCTTTTTTTTATTTTTTTTTGTTGTTGTCATGGTTTTTGTAGTTTTCGGCCTTGTTTTAACCATGTCAATGGATATACAACAACAGAGGCACAACATTGGTTTGTTTATTTCATGGTTTCCGTCTTTTTGTTTTAATTTTTAAAAATATTTTATTTTGTTTTCTTTCTCCTAAAAAATAATTGAATTACACTAAACATCATATAAGCAAATTATGTTAACACCAAAGAGTTTCAAGCTAAAAAAATCGCACAATTATTATTTAATCAGATTTAAATAATATTGTAATAATAGGAGAATACACTTAGAAATTCTTATAAGGTTTTATTATTTTGAATAATGTACTGTTAGCTTTCATACAAAACTTTAGATAAACTACGGAAGATGTTTGCATAAATGATTGTTAAGAGTAAGGCGAATAAATAAGCTTTCTCCTTAAAATGCACATCGATACTCCACTTGGGATGAGGGCATATAAGGAAAATGTTGTTGGGGGAGGAAACAAAAATGGCAAATCTTTTATGCGACCAATAACATCACATACACATACATTCTTAGAGAGTTAAGAACATTTCCTTGTAGTAGAAATATTTTTAATGTAATCAAAAGGGGCGGATAGGGGATTAGAAGTACCCACCGGGATAATAAAATTCAAAAAAAATAAACGCCTGTAAACAGGCTTATGTGAAATAGCCAGTCATTAACATGAAACCATATGCGCTGCGGCGGCTCTTAATGGTCAGTCGTCTTTGTCAGTTTATTTTTACAGAATGTCTTGTCGTAAACTATAAAACAATTATCAAGAACCAATAACGTATGCCCATCAGATGTGACAACCCTACTTCCAATATAAGAGATAAGATCTTACGAAACTATTTTACCAAAAATGAAAATATTCAAAAGGTCACTTACAAATATTCACCGATTGACGTGAAGAGGAGAATTAACGAAACACAATCTTCGCTCATTTGTAAGTAGTTTGGGGTCGAGGAACTGGCTGAACATGTGAAGGAAAGCATGTAAGAACGCCAGTTAAAAAAATGTACCAACTCCCAAAGTATTCTTGAAACTTGAATAGTGGTTCGGGCACCTATGATAGCATTTATAAGAATGAATTAAACAAATAAAATTTGATTTATCATCATATTTTCTTATTATTTTTTTGTTTTTTTAGTTTTTTACAATTTAATTAGTTGCACATTTAATCAAATTCAGGTGGAGGCTCAATAGCCTGCGGACATAAGACATATACTAAAACGTTACCTTTCGATCAGTCTTAACAAAAATAATACTGGAAATTTATATGTCTTACTCCAAGGTCATCACGTTATATTCTTGACGACTCAAATATGATGTTCAAACGCTTAGTAGAAATATGTATCAAACAACACTTCAAACAACACTTCACACCATGATGTAAAACGACCGGAATCGCTTAAGTATAAAGTTATATCTTTGTAGGAACCGCGGTTAGAAATTTTTTAAAACTGATTTTACTACACAATTTTGATGAAAGCTTCCAAGGCTGGATGTATTTCGGTCGGTTGACTTTATTAGAGTAGCTGAAACCTAAGCTGCTCTAGCGTTGAAGGTTCCCCCTGTATAAATGTAATTGAACATTTTAGAAACATCTCTGTTATGTGATGACCACTACGGTTAATGCATTTTTACAGAGATATGACACTTCATTGCTAATCACAAATCATGAAATTAAAAAATGAAAACTTTCTTCGAAATTTCATAACAGATTTCATGTAACATTACTTGACTAATCAGAAAATGTTTGAATTACTAAATAAATGTTGGACTCATCAGTACAAGTAGATCTTGTAATAATGAATATCCAAAAGAGATCTCGAGTACAGATGGTTGTGGTGCTGGATAACCTTTTAAGGCGATGAAATTAAAATTTTCGCATCATGAACTTATAAAGCTTAAGCAAGCACTTGTATAATAGCAAATTATTCCATTTTTTTTATATTAAGAATTAGTCATCATTTAGTTCTGAAATGAGACAATCTTCCTAATGGGTACTAAATTCTACGTTTTAGAAACTTATAAATATTTTCAGTTTGAGAAATTTATTAGAAAGAATGTTGAAAGTTGTTTCTTCTTTTTTTCTTTTCATTGGTATTTGAATATATTCCTGGAACACATTCATTATTTATTGAAATTCTCTTAATGGAATATACTTATGAAATCAAAAGCATTTTATTTAAACGAATGATTGTAGTAAAATATCCATTGAGAATTTGATAATCCATGTCATTTGGTCAGTATTTTTATGTTAAAATTATTTCTTCTTTTTCGTTTGTTTGTGAAAATTATGTTTGGTAAGGGATTTACTGGCAATCTAGCTAAAGCATTTTACGGCCTAAACTTTTTTAGAAAGCACCTCCTCACTCGTATTTTACAAACTTTCGCCCATTTTCGTATCATTTATAACAAAACAAAAGCAACAAAACCAAACAACGGTCTGTTGTTGTTTGGGGTGTCCATATAAATGACCAAAATATCACATCAAAATCCCAATGGTAACGCATTGCCAGATAAAATGTTTCAATGTCCAATCAGGTAATTTGTCAAAATGTTCCACAGAGAAAATATATTTTCTCTATGCAATATTCGACTATTTTGTAAAAGTTTTTTTTTGTTTTTATTTCATTTTCATTTCATTTTCATTTTTTTTTTTGTTTCTTTTTTTTTTGTTATATTTTTGGGGTATACATAGTTCCTAGGCTTAAAAGGACAACAGAAATGAATTTATTCATCCCTTCTGTTTCAGTAATAAGTGTAAAAATAAATCAGCCATCAACCATTTTTTCTTGGCATGTCCATACATACTTACATACATGCCATAGATACATACATATGTACGTTGTATATGTATTGTAAAAGATAGAAAAATTCATAAACTTTATTTTAAATTAAGTTTTTTTTTAACTTAAATTTCATTTGTATGAATATCAAATTCTTTTGTGCAATCTAGAGGAATTTATGAATTTATATTCTGTCTGATCAAAAGAATCTGGACATTAATTTACAATTTTAACTTGATTTGATTTTTACAGAAATAAGCTCTTTTTATTAGAATATTTTAAAATTTCCTAGGCCTTACACATTATTCCCTTGATTCATTCTCCTACAATCTTCATTTTTAAATTCCCAGCATGACAAAAATTAATAAGCGTCAGATAGAATATTTTCCATTAAATTTGTTCTATTTTCCATGATATCCATGTAATCTAGTAGGTATACATATGTATGTAAACAAAAATGAATACAATTTATAACATATTGTAGTCACAGAATGAAATACGAAACAATATTTCTTCGGCGAGTCCTGTCAGTAGAATTCTTGCAAAAACTGAAACTGAAACTGCCATGAAAAGATTTTCAAAAATCTATCGTTCGCAGTCATCTTTAAACTGTAGTCCCCACCACTCATGCATAAAATTAATGCTTACAACAAAAGTGATGTTAGAAGCTAGGTTGTAATCCTAACTGAAGGGATGTAAAGAAAAGTTATTATTATTACCTTATGATATCATTCGACAGAATACGAACATTTCGTAATAAGGCCTCTTCAACTGCTGAGAGACATTTACTAAATAAGTGACTTTGAGTATATTAATGTTGATAACATATTTGAGCTTCTGTAGCTTGTGTATCACTTTTGATACATACTTGTAGTACACAGAATTGTCACGATAATTGATAGACTTTGTTAAAAATGTTAATATTTTGATTGATTTTAAGTAAATTCAAATAAAACCATTTTATATTATTACATTTTATCACCACTTTTATGAAACACTTCATGTAAGCTTGGTTTTATTTTATTTTAATTGTTATAATTTGACATCTAACACCCTTTTTTTCTGGCGATTTATAAGTTTCTAAATGCTTAGATGGACCAGCTTATTGTCACTCGCATCAGTAACGCTATCAATTGAGGGCTGGCTGAAACCTGATGGTACAAACCATTGTTATATTTCATTAGAAATACTTTCTGTCATGTGCGGTAGAAAAGCTTTCCGTTGCAATAGAACATCGATTATATCAAAAACAATGCTCTCTCTTTGATACCTCTCGGGTTTCCCGGATACATGTTTTACCAAATACGGCTGTAAGTAGGTGCTACGTACATAGCATGTAATTGAATTTAAAACTACAAATTCGTTTTCGCTGGTTTACGAAATTTATAAAGACCATAAAATTCAATTGATTGCTAATCTACAGCGAGAAAATTATTGGGATTATTAAAAGCTGAAAGATTTTCAGCTAATTTTTCGAAAAGGTATAATAGGTGTAAATTTATCATCATTTCCGTTTAGCACATTATCAAAGCGAATGATTCTGTTATCTTATATATGTACATACGTAAGTAACCGAAATATTATCATCTGTAATATCTATGAAATAAAATATAGAACAAAACACCTTTTTTCTAAAGTTTGCCTGTCGTATGAGATAAATATGACAAGAGCAGTAAGACAGAATATACAAAATTACAGCAAACAGCTACTAGAAATCTGCGTTAAATTTGGTAATATTTTCTCTACCTAAACTACTAAAGGAATACGGTCCTCTGTTCTAAGTAATACCTTCTTTAGCGATAAGCATCCTATTGTCATGTTTGTTGCTGCCAGTACTTTCGTCAGTTCATAACACGAGCTTTTATTTCCTTCTTCTTCAGTGACTTCACCAGCAAGAATATTAAATAAATTCATATATAATAGGTCATTACAAACTTGCCTGATGTCTAATAATCTAACACGCTACATACTAGACTAGGACTACTTCAAGCAATATAAAGAACAGAAAATTTAACTTTTTCACTTTCAATTCTTTCTCAAATACCATATATAAGGTATTATTTACGATAAAACTTCATAATATCTTTGAAAACTTGAAAAAATTACATGCACAACACCAAAGAATCCCCATGAAAGCCAGAATTATGAAGTTTTGGATTTTTTAATCCCTGTTTGAAATTTTCTTTTTTTATTTGGGTTAAAATAATGGCGATAACAGTACTAATGAATTAAAAAAATATCAGGCATCTAACTTTTTCTGAATTAAAGTTCTTTGGTCTCAAAAATTGAAATGTTTTGTATTTGATACAAAACTTGATCTACGGTTAAACTAACAAGACATTTTGATTGTTAACAGCCTTCTGACAGTTTTAATATGCATTCCTTTCACTATAAAGAGCAAACTTCCAGTGTGTATGTTAATACAAAACTCTGATTTGTTTTTTTATAGCGATACTCGGATTACTAACTTATTTGCTGTCTGGCAACTTTGTGGAATTTACTGATAATTTTTCTTACTTCTATCTTTCGTGATCTCTCCTAGTAGCTTTTTTTTATTGTAATTTTTTTTTATTTCTATTCTCGTAATTTCTTCAATGTTTTGTTTCCGTATTTCGTAGCTACTATAATTTCTTTAACGTTTTGATATTCTTTGTTTTTATTATACTTTAGTTGTTGGTATATTTGGTGTACGATTTTATTACATTTTATTGTATGGTGTTGTATTCTAAAACAATAAAACTAAAAATATTTTAAAAACAAATATATTTTCGATTTATTCGACNACAATAAAACTAAAAATATTTTAAAAACAAATATATTTTCGATTTATTCGACTTGATATACAGAAAACTATGATAAGAAAACAATGTAATTTGTGACAAAATGAATGAAAACAATCAATCATTAGCGACAATTTATAAGCCGCGTTTAAGCGGTCGATTAATTGGTCCTTATAAATTACTTGCTTAATTGATGTTTATATGAACAGGTTCTCAAATAGATTCGTACTCTCTTAAATCGTTGGTTTTTATTTAATTGGGATATGAAAATAATAAAAACATTTAAAAATAATTTTTTTTGAGGGTATTTATAATTAGTTTATACGAGTTTTTTTTTGCAGACAATTTAAATAGCACGATATTATTATTTTTTTAATTGAGTTGCATGCCCTTTAAATTTCTTCCCACAACTCGTTTAGATTTGAAATATTTCCTTGATTTATTTGATTATTAACATCGTGCCACAAGTCTTCCATGGGATTCAAGTCCGGTGATTAAGTCGTCCATGATGTGGTAATTTGTTTTCTTTGAAAAATCTCTTCACAGATTTGGCTGTATGTTTTGGATTGTTAAAAAAAATTAGAATTAAAATTAAATAAGCCCAGTATAGTGTTGTGAAAGATTTAAATTTAAAAATTCAATGATTTGCATTAATAGTTTGCCAAAGTACATGCATACATAGTGTTATATAGGGGCTAAAATTATGCACAAAAGGAATTAGGCTCTGCATATATGGGTACATGTACATACATACATACATACATATGTATATCTCATAGTACATATATAAAATTATAATGTATGGATATTGCGAGCATGTTCAACCATCAAAACGTTCAACGCTATTTTAATACAGTATCAGTACACACCCACTTTCCTATATTTCATGCTAAACTATGTTTTTTTCTCTTTTCTCTTTCTTTTTTTTTTTCTTCTCTCCAATAACCAGTATCAAATAATTATGTCCTCTTACCGGTTCCTGTTTCTACTCTTTATTCAATGTTTTTTTTTTCTTTTGCCATTTATAAACTGAAAAGAATCAAATCAATTTTTAAATGAATAAATGATGTATAATTTTTCAATGATTGAATTCTTTTACAGGACTGCAATTGTTTTAAACTGCAGCAAAAAAAAAGGGAAGTTTGCAATTTAGCTGTGGCATTAACATAAAAATTATGTTTGACTTGTACTCCCTTTTTGCTGGGCCATATTATCAGTTCAATTTAAAACACTTGAGGGTCCTTCTTTGCATCAAGTTTTTCTCCTCACAATTGGCCATTGTTCGTTGTTCCTTATTTGCAATTTTTTCTCTTTGAATTTCAATTCAAAGGTTTCGTTCGTTTAGTTTTATAATCATAAGCAAAAATCTTTGTAGGTATTGTAAAAACAACGTTCCAAACTGAAATAATTTGGTATGAAAATTATTGTGTAAACATAAGCATTTTTAAAATTACTTTTAATTTTCATCAAAAAAATAAAAGATTTCCTCAAAGGAACAAAACAACAAACCAAAAAAGAGAAAATTATCAGCTGTTTTTAATAAAAATTTCTTTTTCATTTTTTTTCATTTCAGGGTAAAGGCTGGTTGGTTTTTTTAACGAGAAGCAGCATTTGTTTACAAATTCAGAGGCTATTAATTTAGCCGCATTATATTATCAAAATACCGGCCATCATGGATCATGATTGTTTTGCCTCGTATCAGTTCGTCAACTCGTTGGCTTCCTGCTATCCACAACAAATGAATTCTCAACAAAATCACCCTGGCAATCCGAGTGGGGCTGCCAATACACCCAACAGTAATGGCGGTCCTGGCGCCAGCAGTGCGGGCAGTACAAATTCAGGTGCAGCCACACCGGGAAATGATTACTTTCCAGCTGCCGCTGCGTATGCACCTAACTTGTATCCAAACACACCTCAGGCCCATTATGCCAACCAGGCTGCTTACAGTTTGGGAGCAGCAGGCGGCGGTTCAGGTTCACAGACAAATCCTCCTGAAATGGTCGATTACACTCAGTTACAGCCTCAACGATTATTAATGCAACAACAACAGCAACAGCAGCAACAACATAATGCCCATGCGTCAGCGGCTGTGCAACATGTTGCCAATCAACAACAACAGCAGCAGTTAGGACAACAACACCCGCAACAGCAACAATCAAATATCAGTTGTAAATATGCCAACGATCCCTCAACACCCACCGGTAATAATAATTCAGCCAGCAATAACAATAACAATCAATCACTGGCCAGTCCCCAGGATTTATCGACACGTGATATATCGCCGAAACTCTCACCCTCATCGGTTGTAGAAAGTGTGGCTCGATCGCTGACAAAGGTGTTCTTGGATTAATCTCAACACAAACCATGGAACCAATGTAAATGTACCGATGCATAGTCCGGTGAAGGTGATTCCGATTCAGAAAGTGATAGCGGCAATGAGGCAAGCAGTAGTCAAAATAGTGGTGGCAAAAAAAATCCACCACAAATATATCCCTGGATGAAAAGAGTACATCTTGGTCAAAGTAAGTCGAAATATTTTAGCCTACTACTTGTATTAACATTATAAAGTGCTTCGTACAGAAATAAGCTAAAAAATATTCAAATTTTATTTGGAAATTTTAATAAGCATATCATCACATTATGAGTATATCTTTTATAAAATCAGTTCAGAATAGAATTCATGGTATTTATGCATTTATTTTTTAATTATAAATTTCATTCAATTAGAAATTTTCAGTTGTAAGGTTCGACACTTNNNCAGTATTGTCTAGTATTTTTTCTTTTTTTTTGGTCATAATGAGATAAAATACATGAATAATTAGCAATAAATATTTAAATAACAATTAATAAAATTTGGTAACATTGCTAATCTGTACTATATACGTATGTATGTATGTATGTATGTATGTATGTAACTATATTTAAAATTTTCTAGATTTTCTCTCATCAATATTTTTAATGCGAGTATGAGTTTGATAGAATATGAGTGGGTGTGGTTGTGGTTGTGGGTTTGTATGTGTATGTGTGAATAAAATGAGCATTTATTTTAACGCTGCCACTTGTCAAAACAAATAAACAATTCACGCTGAAATTGAAAAACTATTCTGAATGATATTTAAAACGAACGATGAAATTCTTCAAAGAGTTCATGCTGCGTGAAAATCGAGCGGTGCGAAAAATAGAAAATTTATTTTAATTTATTTTACTATTTCATACACCCACCCACCCACTGTTAGTCCGGCAACAACTATGACGTTGAATACAATTTCACTTTCACTACACCTAGACCTACTACAACTAAATACATACATACATACATACAAAGTTAGGTATACCACACAGAAAGTTTTTAACGTCGACTAGATTGGACTATATTGGAAATAAGTGCTCAAAAGGACCTAAGATTTCAACTTACAGACATGTGGACGCTTTTCCTAGGTGGTCATTTTTCTGGGAACTTTAATATTAATTCCTCATATTGTAGGCGGATAAGACAAAAGCTTGAATTACTTTTTAGTAATTTAAAGATTGTTTCAAGAATAACTTTTATCAGGAAATTGAGAAATATTTTATTAAAGAAAATTGGGAGAAGCGACATATCTATGTCGACAATGAAAATGACGGAAGTGTTCCCATTTCAAAGACAATAAATCTTAGAGGCGGTTCACATACCCCATGTGCAAGACTGATACCTTAGACTGCATAAAGGACGTTATGCAAATTTTTAATGAAATTGCATAAGATGAGGTAATAATTAAGTCGACAAAAACAACAGTTATTTGTAGTCTTAAATAATATCAAAATATGTACAAAGAGAAAAACAATTATCCTCATAAAAAAAATCAAATTAACAAATTTCTTTTTACTGCAAAAACCGAAATATGACATGGAAAAGTCAATATTTTTTATATATAGGTTTTGTAATTTGTTGGAATATGTACACATGTACACGTATATATTCAGGTGTAAATTTAATTTTTTTTTGGTAAGGAAAAGCGAATTTTATTTTTTAAGACAGAAATTAAATAAGTTTTTAAACTTCTTTCCAAAGTATACTACTACTATTAAAATATACTTTATGATTAATTTGAAAATCAATATACGTTGTTTCCATTGCGATTCCAAAAATGGTGACGTAAAACGAGGGTTTACTGTATATATACAGTAATCATATGCATTATTT
>QOCX01003288.1:0-18026 GCA_005959815.1 Sarcophaga bullata | reverse complement strand
TTTTTTTTTTTTTTGTTGAAACAGCTTTTACTTTCGCTGTCCTTGGTTTATGTCGTGCATGGATACGAAAAGTGCTAAACATTGGACACGCGTTAGAACGGCCGTCTTGACTGTTGTGGATACTCCAGCCTTTGAGTGGTTTGTCTTGGTGTTAATATTCGCCTCCAGCATAACACTGTGCTTCGAGGACATCTATCTGGACAGTAATAAATCGCTAAAACGCATACTCTACTGGACAAATTTCTCTTTCTGTTTAATTTTTGTTATCGAAATGGTTCTGAAATGGT
The DNA here is from genome assembly GCA_005959815.1 of Sarcophaga bullata. Taxonomy (NCBI): domain Eukaryota; kingdom Metazoa; phylum Arthropoda; class Insecta; order Diptera; family Sarcophagidae; genus Sarcophaga; species Sarcophaga bullata. Next base: position 17,739 of record QOCX01003288.1, on the reverse strand, counting down.
TGGCTTTGGGGTTTTCCAAATATTTCACTAGCTTTTGGACCATACTTGATTTTATTATCGTGTTTGTAAGTATGCTTAACTTAACTTGTCTGGATATCGGATTTAATTTTGAAATATTCTCGTTCGTTAAGGTATCGGTTTTTTCTTTATTAATCGAAGAAAATGAAAATCTTAAGGTCTTACGTTCGCTAAGAACTCTGAGAGCTTTAAGGCCTTTAAGGGCTATTTCACGGTAAGTTTGGTTGTCTTCTATGGTTGCTTTACAATTCTAAAAAACAAAAAAAAAAAAAAGATTTCAATCAAATTAGTCAAGATTTTTAAAAAATTTTCTTTCTTCTTATTGTTTAAAATTATATAGTTGAGTTGTATTATTGTATGTTTGTTGTATAACAATTTTATGATTATTATGATAATATTACCATAACGTACTACTATTATCATTTAGTATCATGTATGACTGTCTGTAGTGTAATTCGATGATATTATTGATATTGAATATTCTGAATGCAAATTTACTTCTTTACATTTCTCGTGGTTTTATTAAGAATCTTGTCGCGTTCGTGCCTTCTCTTTTTATTGTTGTTTTCTTTATGCAATTTTCTCAGAATTATAAAACTAAATCACTTGTGTAAATGTCCTATACCTATTATTTATATAAAAATGCCCTTCACCGAGCGAGAGTGCCATCACACATACTATTCATCTGTAGTGCATTTATATAAAAATTTATAAACTATACCACTTTACCATATCTTGTGTTACCCACTGTATTTCATTCGACTAAAGAACATAAAGAAGTTCTATCGAATCAGGCCAATCTGAGGGATTAATTATTGAATTACAACCCAAAGAAACTGTTGGCAACACATCAATATGTCACACTGCCCTCTCTGCAGTTGCTGTATCAGCAGCAGCAACCGGCAATGCCATCATTTGATGGCACTGTGGCCAGCTCCTGTCAATTAGACAATAATAGCCTAAATTCTCAACAAGATCGTCGTTTACAACATAAAATAACTTCCGGATTTTTAATACCTTCCCGCAGTTCAAAGTTAGACGAAGCTGTTTCCCAGCATAGTAACTAAGCGTTCACCACCTTTATTATTATTGAACTGCGACCAAAAGGAACTGTTTCAGTTCCTGCAGGACGATGTACTCGATAATAGCAACAATTATTTTAGTGATACTGTGGTTTATGGTTCTGCAATGATGGAAGCCGATACGGATTCTCTTATTGCCTCCGAAAGCAAATGACAGAAATGTAAACTCTCTTTCTGCCCTGGAGATTTCAGTCAATAGCAGTGTTGGCTGTAAACGACATTGGTGTGGGTAGAACATGCCCGGATCAACTTCACTTGTGTCTGCAAAAAGAAGAAGAAAAAAAAATGCTGCCATTTTATCCTCTCTGGCAGGCAGCTATGCCTTAGCACCCGTGATCGAGCATCATGGCAGTGTTGTATCGATGTAGTATGGGCACTCCTCAAAGGACAAAGTGCCTTGGCAAGTGGCCATACAAATAGTATAAGCGATAGGGAGAAGGCATATGCCTCTGTTGTTACGCATATCGTCTGTTTAGAACAGGACATAAATTCTTCGAGTCTTATTCTGCAAATAAGCTGGCAACGTACCAGCTCAATATGGCCTTCAACAGCACAGACAGCAGACCATTAGGGCCAGCAGTCTTGTTGTTTTAAGGTCGGTAAATTGCGGTTTTGTTCTCGACATAGCCGATGGGCGAAACTTTCTTGTGTTGACAAATATTTGGGGCCATTGTATCGTTTTATAGCTGAGCACACAAGTATTGCAGTCATAATCTCAGTACCAACTGTGAATCTGTAAGCTAGTTCCAATTTCCATCCTTGTATAAATATGCTCTCTTTATTCCTACTTCTGTACATTTTCTAAAATGACTCTCATTATTTTCTCTCTTCTCTCTCTCTACTCTTTTCTCTCTTCTCTCTCTCTTTCTCTCTCTCTCTCTCTCTGTAACCATCATCAATGGTATGGAGCCATTTGGCTCATAGACAAATTTTCTTAAGCAGCGGTTAGTTTATAAACTCTTTAGTTCGGTATTAATCGATTCTATTCTGATATGTATGTGTATGTTATGTATATTTTTTTTTTTATTCTTTATTTTTTTTATTTATTTGAAATATTTTTTCTTGAATGAATATTTGGAATTGCTTAAGGGCACCTTTTATTTAAAATACTTAACAGTTTTTAACATGGAAAAACGAAATTTAAAAAAAACGAAATTAAAAAATTAATGAAAACAAACTTTCTTTGGAGTATTTATACATATCGTTTTTTCTTAGGTTTCGATAGAAATAATACCATGTTTAAATTCAAAAAACAAAAAAAAACAAAAAAAACAAAAAAAAAAATTAAACATTACAATGAAGAACAAGAATCTTCAAATTATCTTATATGGTACTGTGTTGTGTTTACTTATTTATTTTTTTTTTTAGTAATTAAAACAAAACCAAAATTAATTTTCATCAAAGAAATTAAAAATTCAAAAATAACCTAAACTCTCAAATAAAGCTTAATTAATACAAAAAAACCGAAAATATTCTATTTTATTTTAAAATTTCTTTTTAATTTTTTTCAATTTGCGGGCCATTTATTTATAAAAACCAAAACAAAAAAAAAAAAAAAATTTTGCTGTTCGCAAAAAAAAAAAAAGTTTAAAATAATGCCTTTGCTCATTTTCTTAAGGCGTCTTAAGAACTTTGGCTTCGCTGAAAGTTAAATAAGCTGTTTTTCCCACCCATCTTGTCAGCAGCTTTTTTTTTTAGCGCTAATAAAATTGGTTACGATTTATTTTTGCTGACAGTGTGGCCTTTATAAACATTTTTCTTTTTTTTTTTTTTAATAATTTTTCTTTTAAATATTTTCTATGTTTTTATTGGCATGTTAATTTTCTTAACATTAAATGTAATTTATTTAATTTAACAAAAAAAAAATTAAGAAAGTTTAAATAATTTATTATAAATTTTTGTTAATTTTGTTTACAACACATATTCAAGCGAAAAAGAATATTAAAATTGTTAATATCGCCAAGAGGTGTCTTAATACTGCGACCATACGATCTATTGTACGACCCTTAAACTTTAGATGGATACACCCTAGAATTTTAGAAATTTCAGAATGTTTCCCTGCCTAGAACTTGATATGACCCCAGAAATTTCTTCCTTACAGGGATTTATTTTCAAGTACACAGAATCTACACGTTGGAATTCGGACAACCATTCTACCAAAAGATCTGTTAGTAACCTCAGATAGTTCCTGGTCAGTCTGAAACAGTATCCGAAACTCCTTCTATTTTAGTTTCCCAAGAACTAACTTGGTTTGAGTCTTATCCTCTCTTTATTTTTGCTTTCTCTTAAGCATATCTCTCCAAATATTCGCTTTCACTCCCTAGATAGGCTTTGCTAACATCAGCAGTGTAGAAGTTTCCCTCTTCGCAAATAACACCATATAGGATATTGCTATACACCGTCCATTGTACCCGCTGTACAGGATGAATGAAGCATATTGGGCATAGACTTCCATTTGCAAGACCTCTGCAAATTTCCCCATTCTGGTACTAAAACTTTCTACTGCTCTTTCAAGATCCGATCTTGATCTGAATTTGACAAAATAGTTCCTGTTTTAAAAGATTGTGGAGGCCGCACATTATTCCATTGTTTTTTTTGTCATTAAGTCTCATAGAGCATAGAGTCTTGGTTCTGTCTAGGGAATAGTTAAGAAAGGAGCTGTCAGTAAAACGATTCCTTAAGTCCTTTATTAGACTTGTTTTTCGTTTTTATTAGGCTTGTCTCCTATCAAGCTAACTATAGTCGCCAAAGTTTTGGTTTACACTGCCATATGCAAGGCTAGGCTGTTTATCTTGTTCAATTGCATATGAGCAGTTTTAAGATACGTTTAGTCTGCCCAGATAATTACTTCATAGGTTACTATTGGTCTTATTGGTCTGACGATCGAAGATTTCCTTGCATCCTTTTGTGTCCTTATGACATGTCTGGGCTTTTGTGAGATGCTTTTCCATGTTATGCTCAAATATTTGAACTTCTTTTGCTGTGATATTGCTTCAGCCAGGAGCCAAATATTCTTCCATTTAAGAAGTTTCTTCTTCTTGCAAATGGCAGGCAAACCGTCATCTGCACCAATGACTTACAGCCTCAAGACCATTTTGAATGATGTTGTAGAGAGTCCCTTCCAAATTTTTGTTTAGCCAGGCGTCCAATAGCACATACGTATTCTTGGTAGTCGTTGCTTGGTTGCTCATTTAGTTTTGTAAGGATAACATTTACAAACATCATCTGGATATTACATCATCTATACAACTTCTACTCATGAATAAAATTAACACACTCAACAAGGCTGATGTGAGAAGCTAGGGCGTAATGCTGACTTAAGCCTTATAGTGACCAATTAAGAATACCTTTACTATCTAAAGAACTACTTATGACCTCGCGAAGTGTGTTACCAAATCCCTAAAGGCCTTCCTTCATGTTCAAAATGGCTTCCATTAAATCTGCAAGAGAGGCCTTAACCGATCTACCAGTCCTATATGAGTGATGCCTCTTATGTAGTTACGCGCAACTTTCACAAAGATTTTGAACATGACACTTGAGTCTAGTAGTTGTGAAGGTAATGGTCAATTCAGTAAGCAAGTAAGGACTTTAAAATTTAATAATTTCGCTTGAATATGTGTTATTTCGTTAAAGCTTTAAATATTCGCAACAAAGCGTTTAAAATTTTTAATAAAATTTTTTCATATCCATACGAACGATTTGTTACGAATCCAGTTTCTTTCTGTGTATGTGTCTACTGGAAAACAAAAAAAAAATTTTTTTTTTGTGTGGTTTTATGTTTTTTTTCTTTTTCTACTTAAATTTCTTTCTTTCCCCCTTAAATACCTTTAAATCCTTGCTAAATCTCTCGCTCTCTCTCTCTCTCTCTCTGTGCGTGTTCTTTGAAAACCCCTTTTTAAATGTCGTTTGTGTTCCATAAAATTCCCAAATTTTTTTATCCTCCCAAAAACACAAGATTTTTTCTAAAAAAAATATTCCTTTGACTGACTACATTAATTGAAAGAAAATTTAAAAACAATAAACAATAAACAATAAACAATAAACAACAAAAACAACAACAAAAAAACATTTTATTTCTATTCCAGGGTGGCAATGGAATGCAATTGTAGTTACATGCGTCTCATGTATGCCATACATCAATTTTCAATGTCCTTTTAGTTTGTTTGTTTTTTGGTCTTAATATTTTCTATAATGGGTGTGCAATTTTTGGTTGGTTAAATTTTTACAAATGGTCTTCAATAATGATGGAGAATCTTACCCGTATATGGTTAAGTTGGTCAATATTTATTAAAAAAAAACACAAAAAAACAAAACAAAAAATTAAATAAAAATTTTTGAAAACATTATAATCCAAAAACAAAAACAAAAACAAAAACAAAATTCGATAAATATTTACCAAAAATTTTACTTAAAAATTTAAACAAATTTCTTTCCAAAAATCTTTTCAAAAAAAAAAACAAAACAAATATAAAAACACAAACAAGCCCCATACTTTTCCATTCCTGTTTCCTACCCTTGCACTCTGACGTTAATGTTTAGGTATAGTTAGGAATGCAATTGATAAATGGGACTGCATTGAACCCAGAAATTACAGGGGTTGTGGGTTACAACTACAAAAATCACTTTCGATCATGTGGGTATGGCTATTTGGCTCTCCTACAAGTGGCCACTGTGAAAGGCTGGATGGGAAGTAATTGCCGATGCGGTAGATGCATCGAGGTGTTGATCTACAGCGCAACGTGAAGCCAATCTGTTACGCCGTTATATATATTTTGTTATATTTATTTGTTATGCGGTTCGTTCTTTACGCTGATCTATTTATCGGAGTATTTATCGTAATTTCAATATGCTGAAAAAGAAGGTAAGTTTTATCGGATCATTACGTCCACTTGCTTTCGGCACGTACGTGAGTATTATTGTGGATATTTTATATATACCAGTATGGTCTGAACCAGCAAATCAAATGCCGTTTTTGGGGATAGCATTTAAGGTTTTGATATTCTTTTTTTTTTTTTTTTTATTATTTTGATTCTTGAATTTTAATTTTTTTTGTAATTTTTGTAAAAAAAAAAAAAACAATTTTTTGATTTTGGTATTGCTTAAGGGGGCACATACATAGTTGGTTTGTTAAAGCTGCGTAAGCGAACAGTGTTTAAAAATTTTAATATTTTTCTGCTATCGCAGCAAATAATTTCGGGTGCACAGGTAGTCTAATGGCTAGTATGGTAGGCACATAGTCTGTTACAAAAATAAAGAAACTCGACAAAGTAAGAGTTCGACAAATCCCACAAAAATACTCAACATTTTCGGCATTTTTTATGAATAGATGTTCAGTTCGTGCAACATATCGTGCTGCTGGTCTACTTTACGATCTCTATAATCGCCCTAATTGAAGAATTACTCTCATGTCCAGTAAACTATCGATTAACCAATCGTCCGTCGGCAGATATGCTGAAAAACATAGCCGATTTCGTGATTTGATTTCATGTAGCTCACAAAGAACTCTACCTTTCGCAGATCACATGACAAAATTTGGCTTCGTGACTGGAGCCTGTACCATATTAAATTAAAATAACCTAGGAACGTAACACACAATATGAGCATGTTTTAAAAACTGATCCTAATTCTCATCGAAAAATCATCTTCAATGATTAAGTCCAACAATATAAACAAAACAAAATTGGGACAACAACAATCCATATAAGATCCCAGAGTGCTTATTTATAATTCCGACAAAATTGCTGTTTGGTATTGATTTTGGATCGAGAGCGTCATTGGTCTGTTATTGAAAATGACATTGGTCGGGCCATCATTGTCAACTGCGAGCATTAAAACATCTTTTGCTATGAATTGGATGATCTGGACTCTAACGATAAGGCACAATGTGCCATACAACTTATGCTCATGAACTATTTGTGAGCATGAGTATCTCATGTGATGGTAAGCTTATTGACCGACAACGATTTGGTAGACTTTACTTCGTGTCTGAATAAAGTAGAGCTATCCCCAAATCCAACATAACCCATGCCAATGATTAAATTTAATGGGATTTTTGCTTTAAAGCCATAAAAATTTAAAATTTCGTGTGCTATTTCACACATAGTAGCCAGGGCAGATATAATGGCACTAATAGGTCTTTCAAACGAAACCCTATTAATGATTTTACTCGAGGATTTTTTCCAGTTAGTTGCAGTTGCTTTCAAAGACACTTAATCTAGTCGAAGTGGCCCAGCAGACTAGTAGGTAGTCTGTGCACTTATTAGACTTGAGGTCACTCTTCAGATATATCTCTAACAAAACAAAATATGAAAATAATATTTCATAGGCGACTTCCTCTCAGCTGATTTCTAAAGAAAACGCTAGGAATGAAATAAAATTGCAATGAAGAGTTTGTTAAATACGTCATGTCCCATGATCCTCCACTTGTGGAGAAAGTAAAGAGCACATACACACATGGGTGCTGTAAGAAACTAGTTCGTAATCCTAACTAAAAGGCTTGTAAAGACCAATTAAGTGAGGATGCACTTTAAGGATAATGGTGTAGACAAGAATTTTAATGGCATCCAGACTGAAAAGGGGGAACTTCTAATTTAAATTAACACTTGCTGGTGCTTTTCGGTAGTTCTGTTCATTTACTTAGTTTTCTTATGAGAACTTTTACTACACGGACCTGTTTGCAGCCTAAATGGAATTTAAATTAACTTACAATACCCGCTATGTGCCCGTACGAAATTTTTAAAATATTTTCTGTTTAAAGAGCCACTTTGTTAATTATTTATCTCACTGAATAATATAAAATTTTTATTTCATTTTCTTTTTTTTTCTTTTTTCTTTTAATGTAAAATTAATTTATTTAATTATTTTGTTTAAAAAATATGTAAATACTATAAACAAACTATAAATATAAATAAAAAACACACAAATTTCTTATTAATTATTTACTTATTTATATATCTGTGTGTGCGTGTCTGTATGTGTTTAAATATTAAAAAAAAATTAAAAAAACAAATAAAAAAAAAACACAAAAACAAAAACAAAAACAATAAAAAAAAAAAATGTATGAAGGAGAGTGTTGGAAATGTTTCTCACCGAATCTCAAAAACATTTTAACCGCCATGAAAAAAGGTTGTGACAGAAAAAAAACCACAGAAAGTCCATTAAGCGACCAATAAATCCATTTTTTAGCGACTGTTGTCGATTTATCCAAATTGCACGAAGGTAATGAAAAAACAAAAAAAAAATTTTTTAATAAAAAAAAAAACAACAAAGAAAAAAACAAATTTATTTTCTTATGCTCTTAAGAAAGAAATTTGTTTCCCAAAAATCTAAAATTATGATTAACTGAAAGAAAAAGGCAAAAAAAATAAAAAGAAATGAATTCAAAAGCAAAAAATAGCTTCAAAAAACACCAAAAAAAAAGCAATTTTTTTAAAACACTTGCGCCTACATAGCCACCACGCCTAAAGTCAAAATAAACAAACAAACCGCTCCATAGTCTCTCTCTTTCAGATCTTACACATATCACTCGCTCACCCACACTTCTTATGGTACACCAAATAATAGCATTTCACAGCATTGTTGTCAGCCATTTTTTTTATTTATCAACAGCCTAGCCTTGCATGTGAAAGAGAAAAGAAATATTTCTCTCTCCTCTCTCTCTCTCTCTACACATACACAGCATTACCACAGCATTTACGCATCATTTTGTCAACCAATCTTTCTTATTTGATGGCCAAAGCCTGCATTCAAAGAGAAAGAAAGGAATACTTTATCTCGTCTCTCTCTCTCTCTCCTCTCTCTGTCTTGCTCTCTCTTACTCATTCTTTTTTCTGTATTTCTCTGTGTCAAAAAACTATTTTCACTTTGCGTCATAGTCATTAAAGTATTTTGAAATAATATTTTGAAAAAAAATTTTATTTTTGAAAAAAAAAATTAAAAATTAAAAAATTGTTTGTTTTTTGTTTCATTTAAAAACAAAATACTAGCCGATCATGATTGTTTCGTTTGTGTTTTGTAACTTCATTTAAATATTGATTTTGTTTTTGCATTTTGAAAGAACAAAAAAATGAAAAAAACAAATTTTCTGTTACCAGTTACCAGCCTGAAACGATAATAAACTTTCAAAGTGGTTTTATCTCCAGGTTTATTTTTCGTTTATAATTTGCCGTAAATTATTTGTATTTTCGTAAAAAAAAAATCAAAAAAAAAAAATTCTAGAAAAAAAAAAAACGTTGATTTGGTGATAAAATTATTGAAACTGACTTACTTTGAGCGTAAAAAAAAGCGTACGTGCCCATATTTGAGAGAAATGATGAACGTCTTGTCTTATTAGCTGTTAAAACTCGTCCTGTAACTGTTAAAACTAACGTTAATAGTCCAAAACAATAGAGTTTAACAGACAACTTTTTCTCTTAAAAAAAAAAATAAAAAAGAAAAACAACTATTTTTTTCCACCACTGGTATGTAAACACCTTTAGTAACTTTAGAGGGTGATTATATAGATCCCCAACCGCCTTTCTTAAAGTTTTCCTTCCACTTGTATATTGCATCACTCAATTCTAATTCTTTCACTTTGCTAGTGGAAAATGTAAATGGTTGTTGTAGTAGTTGCTATAGATATGTAGCTGAACACTATCTAACTTCTGTAATTAGCAAGCACAGTGGAGCAATTGGTTTGAAATGTGAAGATAAAAAATGGTTTTGTCAATAACGGCTACCTGGGTTTCAAATACGCAATTCGGTGACTATCTCTATGACTTAAATCATATGTGTCAGGTGATAGACGGATAGACTTTATGGATTTAGATTGAGCCTGGCTATCCCTTTTTGGTTTCCCCGTTTTGTTTCTTAAGTTGAACTACAAGATTTTGCAAAAAGATTTGAAAGTGCATATGCTTGAAATAATAACCAATAATGTTTAAATACCATTCTTGATTGAAATCCAATTCATGATTAAAGGTCTGTTCATGATTGAAGCAGTGTTCCTTGTTTTGTTTTTTAAGTTGAACTACAAGAAGATTCGTAAGAAGATTTGAAAGTGCATATGCTTGAAAAAAAATAATCATCAATAATGTGTCAATACCATTCATGATTGAAAGCCTAGTCATGATTGAAGAATTGTTCTCGTTTTGTTTTTTAAGTTGAACTACAAGAAGATTTGTAAGAAGATTTGAAAATGCATATGCTTGGAAAGAAGCAATCACCAATAATGTGTCAATACCATTAACGATTGAAATCCAATTCATGATTGAATGCCTATTCATGATTGAAATACAATTCATGATTGAAGGTCTATACATGATTCAAAGTCAATCTTGTTTGCAATTTTATATAATTTCTGCGGATAGCTATAGGGACCCAATGTTGTTTACTGGTCATTTCGCCATCCATTATATTTTCATTATGCAGAGGTCTAACGATATTACTCGGTATTCTGAGAATGAAAAAAAAATACTTGGGAATTTGGAACGATACCAAACCCATACAAGATCCAACAGCACTCAATGCAGCATGAAAAAGTCTCTACTTGTTGTGGACTTTGGGCTGAAAATGTTATTGGTACATATGTCTTTAAGAACGACATTGACATCTAAAGTAGGTGAATGATTATCAACTTGTTTTGACCTGAATTTTGACCATCAACTTTATACTTAGTCTTGTTGTTGAGAATATAGGCAGTCTTTCTCCGCACTAGATTGATGTGATAGAAGACTGTAGAGAGCTAAATATGGCTTCTTTGGGAGTCTGTGTAATTCCTTCCTCCCAAGTACATAAAAAGCAAGCAAAAGTTCGTTAAAAAAAAAGTTTATTAAGAAAGAAAGAAAAAACAAATTAACGAGGCAGCCAACGCGAACCACTGTGCTTTAGTTTCCTTAAATAACTCAATATACACCAGACAACTATTGCATGTTCATGAGAATATTACGAGTTTTTATTTATTTTCCACCACTGTAAATATAGTCCAAACCCCTTAAGTATAGTATAGCACCAGGATATAGAAATCCTGTTTAAAATTTAGAAATTTTCATAAACATTTCACATTTCATAACAAAAAAAAAAAATAAATTCACTCCCTACACTCATGAAAATTTTTACAACAATTAGGCAAAAACTATTCTTAATATTTTTAGTAATTTTAACCGGCTTAAGCTTTAAAGCTTTTTTTTAATGTATTTTTATATGAAAAACAAAAGAGCACCGTGTTACGGTTACTGGCTTTCAGCACTTTTTTAAAACCTTTTTTCTTCCCCCCGTCTAACACTAGCACTTGTTTCTGTTTTCTGTTCCTAAAGCTTAACCTTTTGGGATCTTTAATAATTATTTACTCTTACATGTTTATAAATAAATGTTATTTTTAAAATATTAAAAAAAAAATAAGAAACTATTCTTGAAATTAATATTTAAAAAAAATTTAAATGTTTCCCTTCCTCCCTTTCAAATAATTTACAAAAAAAATTTAAAAAAAAAAAATTAACAATTTCAACACCATTTACACTGTTACCTCAACAAAAATTTACTGCAATTAATAAGAATAACAAACAACAATAATAATAAATGTACAACAACAACAACAATTAATAACTAATAACAAACAACAAACAAAAAAACCATATGATTATAGATTTGAAATAGCGATATTCGTATTGATTTTTTTAAATATGTATACGATGGGTATTGAGCACTACAATCAACCGCATGCGGTATTTTTCATACTCGAAGTTTAGTAATGCATTTTTTACCACCGTCTTTGGCCTCGGTAAGTACATACATTTATTATAAAAGTTAATTCAAAATGTTTTTATTATAATGCGATTCGAAAATATCGGATTATGCTTATGCGTTTACTTACACTCTCTCTTCCCTCTCTTTCAATAAATTTGAGATTTTCTCTTGATTTTATTTAAAAAAAATTTCCGATTTACCAAAGTCGTAGGTCTGATAGTCCTAGTATCAAGAATTCCAAAACAGTTTTTGTTACAGGCGGGCATTATATCGGACCGCAGATATAGATGACGAAACTAATATAGGCTCAGAAGTAAATATCATCGACCAAAAATGCTAGCCATTGAAACAAAAAAAAAATGCAAGTTATTGATCAAGAAAAATGCATTTCATTCACCATAAATCCAAGTCATCGACAAGAAAATGCAAGTCATTGTTCAAAAATTTGCATTTCATCGATTAAAAAAATGCAAATCATCGTTAAAAAATGCAAATTATTCATCCAAAAAATGCAAGTCATCTACTAAATAATGCAAGTCATCTACCAAACAATGCAAGTCGTCTACTAAAGAAAATGCAAGTCATCGCCCAAATAGAAGCCATCGCCAAAAACTGCAAGTCATCGACAAAAAGACGCAAGACACCTACGATTGTGCCTAGGTTATATAGAAAACTTTTTGTTGCTCATTTGAAGAACACGATTAGCTTCGACGCCTAGACCTCCGGTCCTAGGTAACGCCCGTAAGAAAACCTGTTATTGTATAGATAAGAAATTGTTCTTTTAGTAGTACTTTTTTGCACAGTTTTTATATCAAATGTATGGAAATGACTGTTCCACTACCCAAGAATAGTCTCTCTCTTGACTCTGATCGTCTCTCCTAGAACTGTTTCGACATATCGATAAGTTACATGTAGTGTTTCGATGTAAATCGTCCACCCCTATTTCTTATTTTTATACAAAATTGTCAAAAATTGCAACAGTTATCGATAATGTTTTTTCAGAGAATTATTGTTATCGATATCTTCTAAAGATAAATATTCTTAATGATAAATTTTTTACAGAAAATTATTGTTATCGTCAAATTTTCTATAGAGAATTAGTGTTATCGATAAATTTTCTAATGAATATTATTGTTATCGATAAATTTTAATAGAAATAATTTTTTTAAAGAACGAAAGAGAGAGAAAAAGAGGGAGTTAGTAAACGCTTAAAACGCTTTATCGCCATAATATTTACACAGCTGCGTTCTGTACACTTTGCAAGCTTATCTCAAATTAACAACGCTTATAACCTAAACATTTTAATGAAAAAAAAAACCAAATCATTCAACAAAATATTAATCTTTCTTTCCCATTTCTACTTTTTTTCCTTCCCCAACACCCAACGAAATCTCTCAAAATTTCTTTTTAATTTTTTTGTTTGTTTGGTATATGGCGTCTTGATTTGTGTTTTTGTGACACAACTGAAGAGGCCATAGTAAAAATTATAGGTCTACGTTATCATTATTTTACGGTCCCTTGGAATGTATTTGATTTTTCTCTTGGTGTTGGCATCGATATTCGGCAATATCATGGGAGATATTATGATTGATTTGCCGATAAAGTCCCACTCTATTGAGATGTGGTACGTGTCTTTCGTATTGGCCGCATTTTGAGACTTAATTAAAGCTGCGAAGGGTATACGGTAAATTGTTATTCGCCTTGGTTGTATCACTGGCCGGCCCCTCTTTAACATTGGGGCCTTATTGGGTTTAATAACCTTTATCATGCATACTGGGCATGTCGGCTGTTCGTCATGTTAAGTCTGCAGGGGAGGCACTCGATGATATGGTGAATTTTCAGACGTTTTGGACGCAGTATGCATTGTTATTTCGTCTTATGACGTCGGCTGGTTGGAATGATGGTTTTGGAATACGCTAACTGATACAGCCCCCGATTGTGAATCCGAATTTAATCGACAACGAATGGAGACCTGTGGCCATCCCTTGCTAGCGATATCCGTACTTTAACCAGTTTCATAATCATTAGCTTACATGATAGTCATTAACATGTACATCGCGATTATTTGGAGAATTTCAATCAGGCTCATCAAGAGGAGGAAATTGGTATAGTAGAAAGACGATTTGGAAATGTTCTATATACGTTGTCAAGTAAGTCTTTATGCTCGCCTGCTTAACATAAAAAAAAAATAAATTAAAAATTTAAAAAAAAAAGAATTAAAAATCAGAAACTGCTTTTAACGCTTTTTTGTCACATTTCCACCCCCCGGGCCCCCCTTTTTTTAAAAAATCGTATTTTACTCAACAAGTTTTTTAACCTCTTTTTTCTGTATCTATCATTTTCCCTCTATTTTATGGATTGTTTTTGTTTTTGGTTTGGTTCTGTTCTTGTTTTTGTTTTGTTTTCCGGTTTTCGGTTTTGTTTTGATTTTTTTGTTTTTGTTTTTTGGTTCGTTATAATGTTTTTTACTGTAGATATGATCCCATGCTACACAATTCATACACTTTGCACAGTTAATCCGATTTTAAACCTCTCTGGATCCGCCATTCTGGGTATTGCTAAGCAAAATACCGTAGCAATTGGTATCATTTAATTTGCCCATATCGAAGGGTAGATAAAATTCATTGTTTTTAGATATACGCCATGCCCTGGTGAAACATGTACTGGGGCATGTTTGAGGAGACTGATAATTTCAAGCCAGTTACAGGAGCAAATGGATGTGAAGTTCAAGAAACAATTTCCCACACGCAAAGAATTGGAAATTGTCTCCTTCGAACACGCATCTGGGAAAAGACAAGAAAAGGCTGCCAGCTCATACAAACCACTTGGAGGGAGGTATCAAGAGGTAAAGTTTAATTTTCTTTTTTTTTTTTTACTATTTACTGTAGCATAACAAATATCGATAACTATTATGGAGAAATTTTTATTAAAATATTTCAAATCATGGATACGTTTTTCATTTTGACGTATATTTGCAATAGAAGGAAAAAGGAAAAAGAACGTTCCAATTCGGGTGATAGTGCCACACAAACCTCTAGTCCGGGTGGTTTTTGGCAGGCAAGATTAATCTTCCTTGAATTTCTTTCATTTGCAGGTAAGTTTTAGTTTTATTTTAATTAAATTTTGGTACTTTTATTTGTATATATAATTTGGTACTTTTATATTGTAAAAAAGTACCTTATTTTAAGTACTTTTTCTGTTTCTCCTTTAAATAAATAAATTAAGTTGGATGTTCATTATTTTTATAAATTCAAGAAATAAATTGAAAATACGGGATAATTTTCAATTTATTTTCAAAAGGTACTCTTTTTCGTTCCTTTATGCCATTAAGTACTTTTTCCTTCAATCAAATTAAATTAAAAATTTACTATTTTTATATTATTGAAGGAAACGATTAATTTTTTTTAAATTTTCCAGAAGTTACTTTTGGTACTTTTTTGTTGTCCGTTAGCTACTTGCGAAGTTTCTGTTTTTTAATAAATTTTTTGGGTATCGAAAATTCATTAGTTTTCTGATGTAAGAAAAAAAAAGAATTTTTTAGAAGTAACTTTTTTTTGGTACTTTTTTTTGAAATAAAAATGTTTCCAATAAGTACTTTTTATATATTTTTAACATTTAGTATTTTTTAGTAGTAATGCTTTAGTAAACAAATTATTAATTTTGTTCAAGAAAATATATTTTAGCAAAAGTACTTTTTTGGTACTTTTTCTTTTCTTTAAGTACTTTTGTCTGTTCCTTATTTAGAAAATAAATAGAATTGTGTTTAAAAATTCAATACTTTTATACTATTAAATTTTTTTTTTAAAAAAAGTACTTTATGAAATCTTTTTTGCCATAAAGTACTTTTTTCTGATATTTATTTTGGTTTAAATTAAAGAAGTTGATATGTATTAATTATTATTACCCAAGAAAAAAAAAAAGGAAATGTTATTTTTCCAAATGGTACTTTTTTAAGTACTCTTTTGTTAATTAGTACTTTTTTCTGTTTTCCTCCTAAACTGTTAATAAGACTAAATAATAAATATATTATTTAACTTCAATCTTTTGTTAAATAATTTTATTCGTTAATTTTTATATATCTTATAAAAGTACCATAAAGGTACTTTTCGTTACAGTAGTACCTTTTTGCTTATTACTAAATACTTACATTTAACTTTTCGTGATTTAACTTTTTGAATATTTTATTTATTTCAAAACGTACTTTTAGAGTACTTTTTGCATGTTTAGTACTTATTTTGTTTAATAATTCCATTGAAAAAGATTTTGATTATAAACAATTTAATGAATTACCTTTTTGGTACTTTTTGTTTCTTTACTGGGTTTTTAACTTCTTTTAAAAGCTATCTTTTTGAAAAATTTTGGTCGTTTAGTACTTTTTTCTGTCACAAAATGTATTTGTGATAGAAGATGTTTTAAGAATGTTACATTTTGTTACTTTTTTAGATTTTATTTTATTTAGAAAATAATTTTAAACTTTTTTAAAAAGTACCTTTTGGATATTTATGATATTTTTAATAGTTTAGTACCTTTTTCTTTTGATTGTAAGTAATAGTACTTATTTCTTTATTCAATTAATGTAATAACTACAATTTTGGGGTACTTTTTTGTGAGTCTACTGTAAGAAGTGTAATAAATACCCTTTTTGGGTACTTTTTTGTGAATTTAGTATTTTCTACTTTGAAAAGAATACGCAATTTGGGGAATTAATGGAAGGAATACAGGATCGTTTTATTTCCGCTAATTATAGCCAGCTTATCGAATCTCTTTATACAGCAGTCGTTAGCGCAAATATTCATTACCATGGGACTTCTTTAGCGTGCTACCATTTGCGGCTTCTGGTTTCGTGATATTGTTGGTATTTGTTTTCGGCCTAGAAATGGTTTTTGATTGGTAAACGCTTTAATAGCCCGTAATTTTTATGGTCCTTTCTTATCTCACTGGTCAGTAATTGTGACCAAGAGCTGAGTTTTTGAACTGAGCTCCTTCGATATGTCAGCATCATGTTCTCTTCAACAAGAGTCTCTAATCATCAGGTTTTCCTGTTTTCTACCCTCGAATTGCCTTGCAAGTTATCATCACTATTTTGAGTTCAATTGTAGACATCACTGCAATCATCATTGAACATCATCACGCTTGAAGAGCCAATAATTTTTATGGTTCTTTCTTATCTCAGTTATTGCGACCAAGAGATGAGTTTTTGAACTGAGCTCCTCCGATATGTCACCACCACGTTCTTTTCAACATGAGTCTCTAATAATCAGATTTTCCTGTTTTCTACCCCCGAATTGCCTTGAAAATGATCGTCGCTATTTTCAGGGGAATTGTAGACAACACTGCAATCATTACTCATCATCATCACGCTTGAAGAGCCCGTAATTTTCAGGTTTTTTCTTATCTCAATTACCCCCGTTCTTTCCAACAAGAGTCACTGATGATCAGGTCTTCCATCATACCGTCGTTATTTTGAGTTGAATTGTAGTGACCAAAATTTATGATCACAGTGATGTCTACACTGCATTTATTGCGCTCATTTCACGCTCTTTTTAATGAAGGTGTTGTGGTTGATTTGATTGTCCTTCATAGGGTCAGACAAAACTCACGATGATATTTACTTGTGAAGTATGGTGTCGAAGTGATGATTGAAGCCACAATTTGCAAAAAAGTCATCGTTTTTTGCTCATGGTGGCCATTACATTATTGTCGCCAAATTGGCCATTGAAATCTACAAGTACGGGACAAGGCTGAAAGTATTTTGTCGAGGCTGTTATAATCTTTTCCTTACAATTTCTGCTATGTACTCTGGCCCATGCCACTGAAGTAGATGTCGCCCCAAGTCGAAATAGGTCCAATCAAAGCTTCTTAAGTAAGCAATTAAAAATCACTTGTTCTGTGACTTTATAATTTGCACTGGATTGAA
>QOCX01003287.1:0-14378 GCA_005959815.1 Sarcophaga bullata | reverse complement strand
TGGGGTTTCGGTGGCAAGGCTGGTCGGTCATTATTGTTGCTATTATTTACAGCAGAGGCTGTGGTGGCCGCTGTTGCCACAGAACTTACCACATTGGGCGCTACTCTATTCACTTTGGGCGAATAGGTTATCATTTTCGGTATGGCACTTGTGACCGATGTGGGCGCCACACTACTAATGGGTTTTCGTGGAGGTACTACCAAGCTGCCAGCAGCTTTAATCTTGCCAGTATTCTCATTGGAGTTGGTGGTATTAGAGGAGGTGTTACTGGTCGTGGAATTGGTTGTTATGGCGGTGGCAACCGATTTATTGGCCGCTCCCAAAGGCATACTATGCACTGTCAATTGATGGGCATTCTTTTCCATAAGCGTTTCACTAGTCACGGCAATCTCAGGTTTCTTTTCCAAATCCGATTTCTCCTTTTGGGGTATATGAGAGGAACCTGTTGTTGCCACAGTGTTCAGTTTATTGATCAAAGCCGAGGCCGAGGTGTTGGAGGATATGCTTTTTGGAATTTTACTGGTAGTAGACTGAGGCGCTATATTCGTATTGTTTGTAGAGGATTGATGTTCTAAATTGGCGGCCACCTCTTTCACGAGATCCCTTTTCTTGGGACCCACTTCCGCGTAAATATGATGTGAAGTGTCTACCTTAGGAGCGGGCGGCTCAGAGCCGCCATGCGTTTGGTTTTGATTTTGCTCGTGTAGAGAGTTCTTATTGGTAATGGCTGCTGTTAACATTTTCTTGGCCAATTTCGATTCATCACTTTCGGCCGTAAAGAAATTCGGGCTGGTATTCGGGTTGGTGGCGGACAAATGATTCGTGTTGGCATTGGTGTGTGTCAAATTGAGTTTGACATGAGCATGATCTTGTATCAGCTGATTTTGCTGATTTGTATTCGCCGTGGCGGCAGCATGCTTCAAGTATGTTCCCCAAATAAGAGGCGGTGGGCGTTATGGTCGACTTTTGGGGTGTGTGTATATAAGGCTCTACGGCGGCTACATTTCCACGGCCCAAATTACGATTTTCACTGCGTGTTATAATGTTGGCGAACTTATTATTGTTGCTATAGGCTTGGCCGTTGGCTACAGCCGCAGCGGCAGCAGCTTGGTTGGCTTGTTTTTGTAACAGCTGCTGTTTTAGGGCGGCCACTCCCGTCTTAGGCGCCACATTTGTAGCGTAATTCAAGTCATTGCTGTTCTGGCTAGAGGGTGGCTGTTGTTGTTGTTGTTGCTGCTGCTGCTGTTGTTGCTGTTGCTGCTGCACATTTTGTTGTTGATGTTGTGTCTGCTGTTGAGCCGCCTGCTGTTGTTGCATGATATGTGGCGGACTCATGTTCTGTTGATTATTTTGTACATTGGCGGCCTTTTTACGTTGCAAACGCGTCTGCAACTCATAGATTCTTTGATCCACTGAACGCAGCTCGGCTTGACGCTGTTGTAAGGCCTCACGTTGCAAATGGAGACGGGCATCTTGTTGCAAGGATAATTGATTGCGGTACTAAATTTAAAAAAAAGGATTGCGATTCATTACAAATTATTTTGAAACTACTCCTGAAGCAAAAACTCACCATCAATTCTCGTCTTAGCTTTTCAAGTTCCCGTGAGGCTTGTGGTGGCAGCGGTTGGCCAGTGGTGCTGCCACCATTTATAAGATTTTGGGACATCTTCGGTCCCGTCTTAAGTCTTCTAATTGCCGGGTTAGGGCTTCTACTTTGGCCACAGCCAAGCTCAATTCTTTTTCCTTTTCACTAAATAAGGCGCGTATTGAATCCAAATCGTTGCCTAAAAAAAATTTCCAAAAAATTGAATTTAAAAACCTTCATTAAATTGAAATCCTTTTCGCAATTTGAATGCTGTCGCTTATGTCATGCCTTGTGCCGTTATCAGGTGAAAATCTAACGTTAATAATGTTCATTAAGGATGGCTTTAATTGGATTATAACCAAAGAATAATGCCAGTCAATTTTATGGCTTTTAATTGAAGCCATTGAAGCCAATATTGTTCACATATCGTCCTACATACATGCATGCAGTCATGATATGGCATATGAGGAGGCATATAAGACAACATAATGGTTATTAATGCCACATAAATGTTAATGCGTTATTGAATCGATTTTTAAAGTCAAAGTTCAAAGGTTGGATACATTGTGTGTATTTGTGCTTGCGTGGTAAAGTATCTCTGTAACGCTAAAGGGATTTGTGTGGAATGGTTACAGCATGGGAAAAAGAAACTTTAAGTTGTTATTTAGCCTGTGGTTAATATTTTTATAATACTTTGGATTACAATATGTCCACTATTGAGAGAGGCAGAAAGAGCTTTCGAATAGAAGCTAATACCTGCTCTCTATTATCGTGTGATGTTCTGGATTAAGAGCGTGGCTTCAAGTTCTAGCCTTTGTACTTCGAATACAGCAAAAGACAATTCTTTTTTCTTTATTGGTCTTGAGCATTTTAGACAGCTTTCGTTCCACCTTTAAATAATCTATCCTGAAGCCCCTTGACTGCTAGGGAAGATAATTTTAACTGCGGACACCATAGGGAGGAAGATTTGGTCACAATGAGCAAAGTTCCTCTCTTCTATATCCAATACAACACTCTTATATATTTTGAACAAATGGGGTTGTTTCTAGAAAACAACAGTTGGCAACCCTGTCATTACAGAACCTAGTACAGTGGAAGAATTACTTGCTTTGCTGGGAACTTTATTAATGAAACTAAAACAATGTAAGGAAAGGATAAGACACGATTAAAGTCGAATTATCTCCTGTTGCCATTAAGCAAACAGATGGCAAGCCTGTTATTACAGAACTGCTAAAGTGGAAGATCTTGCTTAACTGGGGTTTTATTAATGAAACTAAAACAATGTAAGGAAGGAATAAGAAAATAGGGGATGATAGGATTACAGTTGAGTTATCTCCTGTTGTCATTAAGCAAACGGATGGCAATCCTGTCATTACACAACCTAGTATAATGGAAGAATTACTTACACAACTGGGAACTTTATTAATGAAACTGAAACTGAAAGGAAGGGCTAAGAAAATAAAGGATGATATGATTACTGTTGAAGTATCTTTTGTTGTCATTAAGCAAAGAGATGGCAATCCTATTATTATAGAATCTGATACAGTAGAACAATTACCAACTTAGTTGAGAATTTTATTAATGAAACTGAAACAATGTAAGGAAAGGATAAGAAAATAGTGGATGATATGATTAAAGACGGGTTATCTCCTGTTGTCATTAAGTAACCATAAGCGATGAATGGTAGAACAATATTTGACTGACAAAAGTTTTGCCCAAATTATGAACATTTGTGCAAATATTTGATATGCCATTGTCAATCCAATCTTTTCTTAAGTATCATCTGAAAGCAAGAATCCCAATATTCTTAGGATTTTTCTTATTATTTTTCAATCCTTTAAGATTGCTGTCACGTAGCATTTCACGGTTTCGTATGGCCATAGCATTTCGAATTGCCAGCAGCAGCTTTTCCAACTTCGATTATTTTTTTCCTCGAAATTGATCCTAAAAAGGACAACAATTTCTACAAGGCGGGCATTGTTATGTTATGTTGTTTAAATCAAATCAATCAATCAATTCCTTTACAACACTGTTTAATGAACCATGAAATTACATTTGGAGAAGAAGAGAACTAAAAGGCAAAGAACCAGCGCCGCACAAAACAACAATAACATGAACATCAAAAGTCCATTGGGTTACCTAAGGTTTAACCTGGCGTTTACATGAATAACTACAACACCAACAGCAACAACAAACAACAGCAGCAACAATAACAGTCAAGGTATTATCTCTCTCAGCCTATTGTCCTTTAGATTTGTCCATTTAAATGCATGAGAAGGAGAGCCCATACGATTTAACTCACATTGGCTCACCTACACACACACACACACACACTGTATAATGGATACAAAATAAACACACTTACACCCGTGCATACATACTCACTCACTTACGCTCATTAGCCATGCATATTTAAATGCAAAGTTGTTGTTCTTGATGTTGTTGTTGTTGTTGTTGTTGTATTTAAGTATATGCTTGAATACAAGTATGACCGTTACTTGCTTGTTTTTTCTCTGTTTATAGTCTTTGTGTGTTTCATCCTCCATAAGTCCTCATCCTTTATTGTTGCTGGCTGTTTACCAGTTTACTTGTCTCTGTTTATCTGTCTGTCCGACCGTGTGCTTTATGTGTGTGGCTGGTACTTCCTCTACCTATTCACACTGGTTGTATACATTTCAGTTTACACTGGTCCTTTAAGAGACGAGTGTATAAGTTTTGTAATTGTTGTTGTTGTCCTTTATGTGTTATTAACTGTGGAGAGAATACAGGAAAGTCACCGAGACTTTTCTATTTTTTCATACGGCATAAGCAAGTGTTTATGTGCACGTAGGTGTGCTTATTATATTCATGATACCCTACATCTACAAAGGAACTGAAAGGAGATACGATTTCAGATTTGAATAAGATCACATGGTTCGTATGAGGAAGTTTCCCAATTGGCAATATTTAAAGACAAGATCGTCATTTACTGCCAGCATTAGATTGTAAACATCTCTACAAATCTGATTTTTTATGTACCAAAGGCTTGAGGGTTATCAATCGCCCATTACGAATGTTCTTTAATCTCCAGTGCTGGCCAATTCTTCATTTACCAGAGGCTGACAGCTCAGACAGTGGTTTTATTGATGAAACTATGGGGAGAGTTACTGCCAAAAGTTGTCGTAGTCTAGTAGGTAATGTGTTGGCTGATTAAAGGCGAGGCCACGGTTCAGACCACATATCAGACGTTTCCAACAATATCCCCTCTCAGCAGCCTTCTGGCAAAGCCCGGAGGGTAAATAATTGCCATGAAAATTTTCTCAAAAATTTGTCGTTCGGAGTCGACTTCAAACTGTAGGTCCCGCCACTCATGTATCATAAGTAGTGCGAGGAACTAGGCCGTAATCCTGACTGAAGGGTTGTAATGACTAATTATGCATGTATGTACGTTTCCACCAAATTCCGCACTGTTTTCGAACATAGTCTTAACCAAATACGCTTGCAAATGGTAACCGTTTTTTACAATTTCATTTCACACTAATGGCCTGTATTTCAACACTGTTATCTTCGTTAACTTCGACATTGGTCCTTGACTCTACTTAGGTTCTTCTACACTCTCTATCCTACTTTCAGTATTTTCTGGCCTGCTTAGTACCTAATGTTATTTGTAGTTTATTTGGACTTCATTTCGCTTCTCCCAGTTCACATCTTAAGCATTTCTCGCTCTTATCTTCGGCTTATGAGGACAGATTTAGAGTTTTACTATGCTCGATTGTAAATCAGTCACCCTAACTCAAGTCTAAACATCATAATAAGATTTTATAACCCTTACAGAGTTACTCAACGGAATTAAATAGGACAGCATACCTATAGTCCATTTATGCTTAGATGTTGAAGCTAATATACACGGGATCTGCAGTTCTGCTATTTCCAAAACCCTTAGTCTGGTTATGAGAAAGCCGAGCAATGTTTATAATTCTACAAAAGTAGTCTTAGTGCTGAACTTATACTCATTTTTACCCTTCCATCTGTACAGGCAACTTTAAAAATTATTTACAATCCTACACAGCCATTGGATGAATATTTTTAATCGGAATTTCCTTAAGAATCTCTTTGAAGGAACACCACGTTATTAATTTCAATGCAAGAATCAAATTTTCCAGTTTAAAACATAACATCGGACGTACATACGTCGCCTTTCGCTCTATTTATACTTCATTTCATTTCGATCTGGCAACTTCTAGAAACTACTGTTGATTTGTTATTATCATTCTATTCTTTTCTGTTCGATCTTTTGAGGCAGTTCTAATTTTCTCATTCATTATATATAATGTAGGGTATCCTGGGGTATTCATGGCGTGTACTTTTACATTGTTTTGCTCTAGCTAAAGGTGTGTTCCACGCTTATGAATGTTTAAATGGAAGAAAATTAATTTTGTCATTCAAAATATCTCGTATTTTATTTTTTTATACTCAAGAAATATTTTTTTGTTGTTTTATTATTGGTGTTGTGGTTGTTGTTGTTGTTCTTGTTGTTGCTATTTCTTTATTATAAACTTAAATTGCTTTTTTTTCCCGTTTTTGTTGTTGGCTTTTGCTTCTATAATAATTCTTTGAAATAGGTTTTCTAGACCAAAGTTGTTTCTATCCTACTGACATACTCGCTCACTCTCTCTCTCTCTATCTCTCTTGCTTTCTTTTAATATTCACAGCAAATGTATGCGTGACCTTCAATAAAGAAAACATTTTTTAATTGATTTTTGTTGCTCCTTTTTTTATATGTATGGGTGGGTATAGGCTCCCTTACTCCCTGTCACTCACTCTCTCTTTCGCTTGCTCTCTTTCTTTTTCTGTCTGTCTGTTTATGTGTTATAATTAAAACGAAACCATTCATTCAGTATTTTCATGGTGAATTATTTTCTATGATTGCCAAAGTATTTGTGGTGGTGGTGTTGGTGTTGGTGAGTAATTATAAATTGTAATTATTGTTGACTTTTTTCCTTAAAAACATACATACACACTCATACACATACTCCTACACATGGTGTATATGATAGGAAGGAAAGTGTGCTAGTGTGCTAGTGTGCTAGTGTGTTAATGTTTATGTTCGTTGTGTATGAATATGACACAGTGGGGAGTAATTTATTAAAATTTAATTCCTGCTAAAATGGTCCTTCTTTTCTTCTCTTTCTTTCTTTCTTTCTTTTCAATAACAATAATAAAAACATTCTTTTTCATTACTCTAGGATATTTACACACATACATGTGAGTATACGTATGTATTATACGTATGTACGTACATATATCAAGGCCATCAACAGGGGACTAAAAGTTTTGTAAACAATTTTCATTTGATTCAGAAATTTATTTTGTTTGAGGCTTGTAATGTTGCTTGGTTGGCTGGAATGGCTAGGCGTTTAGTGTCTTCTTTACCGTGGTAAAGGCACGTTTAAAGTATAAAATTTGTTTGGATTGAATACTTAACATGATACTTAAGGGAAAAGAAATGATTTTCGATGGCAAAAGCCTGAAGAACCTTCAAAACTATTTGAGGATCTTAAGTTGATTTAATTAATAAAGTTTGCGGTTCAAAGTCTTTACGGAAACCTATCAAATGACAAAGTATTGGCATATAAAGGAATTTGTTTTTGAAATTTTGTTAAGCAATAATGGATGTAAGTTAAGGGGAGACCCTGATCTTCTTTAGGCGTTAAAAAAGTTTGTTTGCTTGAGGTACACTGCATGGAATAATCAAAAAAATTCATTACGTTCGCTATTTTAAGTTACAAATAGATAGAGAGCTTATCCAAGAGATGATCGATTGATTGATGATTGATTGATGCAGTATAGAGATGATTGATTGATTGATGCAATATATAGATGATTGATTGATACAGTATAGGAATGATTGATTGATTGATGCAGTATAGAGATGACTGATTGATTGATTGATGCAGTATAGAGATGATTGATTGATTGATGCAGTATATAGATGATTGATTGATGCAGTATAGAGATGATTGATTGATTGATGCAGTATAGAGATGTTTGATTGATTGATGCAGTATAGAGATGATTGAAACCTAGGCAAGGTAATTGCAGTACTACTGCCAGGGAATGCTTGAAAGCAGTGGAAAGTAAGCTTACCGGGTATTATGCTTAATTTCTCCCGTCCTACTGGTTAAAAATGTCTATAGGTACTCCACTTCAATCCAGAAGTGCACTCTAGCGCTTAATTATACAATCAATACGTGATGATTATGTTTATTGAACTATACGAAGTTGATACAATAAGTGCCCGACTTTCTGAACGAAACCAAAGGTTTTTGGGGTAACAAATTATTTTAAATTCATTTGTCAACATTGATGGATAGAAACACTAAAATACTACGTTCGTTTAATATATTGAATCTTCATACCAATATAGACTCTCCCTTTGTAGGTATCCTTCAAGCGTGGTGCTCTTACAAGTTTCAGGATGCTGTTCGGCTTGAGTAAGTCTAATCCGTTGCCTAGTACTTGATAAGCATACCCGAAAAGTACACACACAAAGTACAAAGAATGATTCTTTTTTTTGAGTCTACATATCTTGCTCAGAAGGCCCGTTGCAATTCTCGAGCTATTTCTGGATAGTCTGATGCATAAGTTTAGATTCTTTAAAATCCATGTGGATTGAGTAGTCTCTACTTTTGTCTATCCATCTTCCCTTTCTTTAAGCATACATTTTCAAATTTCTCTTCTACTTCTTTAGAAAGGTTGTGGCTTGGAAGTTCCCCTTCTCGGAAGCTTATTTGCCTAGTCATTCTAAAATATTTCTACATGATCTGGGCCTGTCTATCTGACTCAGCTTACTCAGACAGCTCCATACTCTTCTCTATTCAAACTCATATGAGCTGAGTGCTCGGACGGTCCTCCGACTGTGAGATAGTCTTGCTATATCTCGTCCTTTGTACATCTTGTCCAAGTTGAATAAACATATCTTTCGCTGGCGTAGACTTTTGCTTTCATGATGCTCACGAATTATGTCAACGGTTTCGAATACTTAAAGACTAACGCTCCAGTCTCTGATATTAACGCGTTCGTATAACACAGCATGGTCACTCTCTTAACGGTTTGTAGCCTCAGGTTCCTACATTATATTTTCTTTTAAAACTCAGATTGTTGCGAAGCGTTTCCTAGTATTGTATCGTCTGTTGATTTTGTACTGGAGACAATTAAGGAGGAAGCTGTCTGCGCCTTTAATTTTGTCAGGTCACGATGCTATTTGATAAATCTAGTGTCAAACTTGCCTTCCACTATTCTAATCATAGTTTGTATTGCTTTGGGCCTCACTACAATAAGCAAGGGGCTTAAGTCCTACAAAACCTCTAGAGCCGCTGTAGGACTGATTCTCGTTACCCCGCTTATACCAAAGCATCTCAATTTCTATATTTTATTCTTCAGCCGTTTGTTAGTTAGTTTCTAGATCGCTTTAGCCTGTGTAGGTTCGTTTGATACCGACATATCAGTGCAGACACTTTTTAAATTCCAAAGGAGAAGTAACAGTTTATTAACCACTCACGTCATATCTAAACTTTCTTAGCACACAGTGAACTTTTGTTGATTTTTTTTAACCCAAGGGCCTATCTATTTTAGAAAGGAAGTATCGGGGAGAAAGTATTATTACCCACTTATGCTGTACCTAATCTATCTGCCTTTCGTATCGCATGGCCTTTACTGTGTTGTTATCATTTCAACAAAATCAAAATGCTTCACGTGATCCTTAAAGTTAACCTCACTATTGAGGACGTAACTGTAGTCACGTTATGATTGCGTGTTGTTGGCTTTCTGCTATCGAAACATGCAAAATTACGTTACGAAATGTAACGGAATAAGATTTTCCAATTTAATGGCGATTTATTCTGATTTTAATTGACTCTGTCTGTGTGTTGTGTATGTGTGTGTGTGTGTATGTTTCGTGTTTTTTTAAGCTTGAAATTATGATTTATGCCACTTTGACAAATTGGCTTTTCATTTTCATTTTCATTTTTGTTTTTCAATAAAAATGCTAATTTTTGTTAGGGAAACTGCTTACGGTGATAGAAATTTCTTTACGAAACATTTCTTACGTTGTACGTTAGAGAGAGAGAGAGGGAATGAAATTCAATTTGAAAATTACCGACGTTTTTAAATGCTTATGGAAAGAATAGGAAAGAAAATGAATTTTAACTTACTTAGGGTAACATTGTAGGTCTTTTGCAAATCCACTTGACCTCTTAAGGCTCTCAAACGTCTCAGTTTTGATTCTTGGGCTTCGACACGCTCTCTCAAGCGCCGCAAGCGTTCACCCTCTGCATTGGCAACGGCATTGCGAACCTCTTGCTGTTTTAAAAAACGTAAACGTTGCTCCTTTGTGGCCAACAGTTGATGTTGCGAATCAATTTGTTGCTGTTGACGCAGTGCCATCGCCCTTAATTCGGCTGACGTCAGCCTGCCAGGCACCTGTTCATGAAGAAAGAGAAAAAACAGAAAAAATGAGAATGAAAATGAGAAAAAAAAATTATGAAATGAATGAACAATGTCTGGTTAAAAGGACATTAGAATTGGAATTTTTTTTAAGGCCTGAAATGAAATGAAGAAACACGGCTAAGCCTAAGGTTTAAAGGCTAAGCCTTAGGGTAGATGAAACAAAATCTGTTGAGAATAAAAAAAAAAAAAAGAAATCAAGAATCAAGAATCACAAGAATCAGGACACTTTAATGTCTTTATTTGTGTTGTTGTTGTTATTGTTGTTGTTGTTGGAAAAGGAAAAATAATGTGGCAAAACAATTTAATAATAAAGGAAAATTTATATGCGATAATAAAAAGTTTTTCTTCTTCTTTCTTTTCCTTTTTCTCTTCATTTTTTGTCTCTGAAAAACTTTTAAGGAAGGTAAGCAAGTCAGTCCGTCAGTGTCCTTTTTCTTGAAAGGAAAACAAAAAAAAAAAAAAAAAAACAGAATGTCGGGAAAATGATAGGAAAAATCAAAGAGCAGAATAACAACAACAACAGTTTTATGACTTTCAATAATGATAACGATTTAACGACAAACACTTTTAAAATCAAATAAAAATTCTATTACGACTCAGGGGGAGTTTCATTCACAGACGTTTTTAAAGCTGGCACAGAGGATGTCTAGGTGGCAGAGCTTTCTTAACAGTGCTGTTAACGGAAAGGAAATCACTTGGGATGCTAATGCAAATGCTGTCAAAATTAGATAAACTACAGTGGGGTGAATATGGCTTCTCAATAAATGGTCTGAACATAGCTAACGCCCATCACTTCACACATGTTTGATTAGAGTTCTTTAAAACAAGATAGGAGCCAAACAGGCTGCACATAAAAATCGCGTTCAGCAGATGCGAAGCTACGATATATGTGGCGTGCAACTAAATGCCGAATTTTTACGATCTCCTCTTGAGGTCTAAAGTGCTTTGTGTCTCGGATGCATGCCTGCTTGCTGAACTTAATTGGTAATTACAACCCTTCGGTCAGGATTACAACCTACTTTAGCACATCACTCATGTCGCGAGTGATAATTTTATACACAGGCGTTGAGGTCTACTCTTCTTGAAGTCTAAAGTTTTTTGCGTTTCGGATACATGCCTGCTTGCTGAACTTAATTGGTAATTACAACCCTTCAATTGGGATTACAACCTACTTTAGCACATCACTCATGTCGCGAGTGATAATTTTATCCACAAGCGGCGAGATCTACTGTTTAAAGTCGCCTCCGAACGACAATTTTGTTCTGAGAAATTTTTCATGGCAATTTTATTCACTCTCAGAGCTTTTGTCAGAAATCTGATGAGAAGAAATCACCGAAGAAATATTTTTTCATCTCTTCGTTTGAACCATGGCCTCAGGTCTAATAAGCCAACACATTATCTACTAGACTACGGCGACGGATGCACGTATACATGTTTGGTAAGTCATTGCCTTTGAAATATTTTTCAAATACAGAGGCTCAGAATTATAACTCATGAAGGCCTGTACTGAATCTGCCCCACGCAGGACATTAATAACTCTACGATGTTTCCCTCAATCTAAGACGAAGTTCTTTCCATTACTGGTTACTGTACACCAGAACTAAACTACAGAGTCTCTATAGTATTTTCTTCTATAGTATTTTCAGTCCATTTAACTGACGCTGGTCAATTAGAGAACATGCCTAACGGATGAACTATAGGGTACCACTGCTGTAGCAGTACTACAGGTGAGTAACAACAGACGCAGCTGTGCAGAAGGAAGAGAAAGTCTATCACTTCCTTTGCAGTTGTTCGTAGGCTCTTTGGCGAGAGATTCCGGCAAGATATCTTTCGGGATATTTTATAGAGACCATGACCACTGGATAAAGCATAGTGTATCACTGTTATTGCCTAGCTACAGTTGAGTAATAACATACGCAGCTGTAAAAATATGCAGGAGGAGGAGAAAATCCTTCCTTCCTTCCTTTCCAGCTGTCCACAGGCACTTTGGCGAGTGATTCCTGCAAGATGTCTTTCGGGATATTTTATGGAGACCACGCCCACTGGATAAAGAATAGTGTATCACTGTTATTGCCTAGCTACATTTGAGTAAAAACAGACGCAGCTGTAACAATATGCAGGAGGAGGAGATAGTCGAACACTTCCTTTATAGCTGTCTGTAGGTTCTTTGGCGAGTGATATTTTATAGAGACCACGATCAACGGGTGAACTAGTAGACTAGTACACTATTGTTGTCACAGAATTGCGATTGGCTTGCCCCGATAAGCGAGAGACTTCATATAATTCTACAGAAAACAGTTTTTTGGGAATAAAAAAAATTCAAACTGCTGGCAAGGAGAATTTTTAGCGTAGCCACATGTCACGAATCTCTTGTTTTTTAATTGAAGCAATTTAAACTGAAAAACAAAACTGAAACAGATGATTAACTAAAGCAAAGTAAGGTAAAATATAAACCTAGAAATAAGTCAAAATTTCTTCTTGCCCACTCCTTAATTAAAATATTCTTTTGAAATTGTAGCAAATAAAACATAAACTGCGAGAGATGATTAACAAAAGCAAAGTCATGTTAATTGTTTTTTTTCATTCATTCACAGAACAAGACATAAAAATTTAACCAAAATTTTTTCCTGCACACTCCTTACTTCTTTACATATTTCATATTTCATCGCTTAGTATTAAATTTCTTGATTTATTTGTAATAACCATGCAATTTATTAACCTTTAAGTCAATATTTATTGACTTCTTTCCTCAATTTACTTAAAATTCCATTGAAATCTGAGGATTTTACCATTTAAATATGAAACTCTACCCTTATAGTAACATAGACAGTTGATGATAACACAGACAATTTAAAACTCTTATTATAGGACAAGAAGAAATAAAAACAACAACAACAACAAAAAATAACATAAACAAGGTGAATAAAGAGATTTTATTTCAGTCAATGGTGATTTGTGATTTATTTGTTGCTATTCAAGGAGAGTAAAAACATAAAATCAATGTAAACAATCAAAATGGAAACCAAGAAATGAAAGGAAGAGTGCAGGAGAAAGAGAAAGAGAGAAAGAAACTTACTTTGAGTTTTGGTTCAGCGGTAACCACTACCATGTGATTATTATTGTGGTAAATATTGTTGTTATTATTATTGATAATATTGTTGTTGTTGTTGTTGTTATTGTTATTATTTAAAATATTATTATTATTATTATTGTTGTTGCTATTAGTAAGTAAAGATCTTTGTTGTTGCTGCTGTTGTTGTTTGGTAATTGGTCTGACGGAGGGTGGCATTTTTGGTAAATTTCCCGATACTGGACGACAAACACAAGTTAACATTGTATGCGATTTTTCTGATGTTTTTGTTGTTGTTTTTTTTTATAATAATAAAACTCGCTCTCTTGTGAAAGAGTAAAAGCGTGCTGTTATGTCACACTCTTTCTCTTTGATTTGTAATTATTTTTTTTAACCGTTAGTTTCTCATTATTTTTGTTTGAAAAAAAAAATCTTTTTTTTTTTTGGTTTGTTTAGCTAAACAGTCTTTTAATTAAATTTTCTTCTCTCTCCTTTATATTTAAGTTTGTTTATGTTTGTTGTTGTTGTTGTAGTTGTGTTCTTCTTTTTTCTTTCTTATTTATTCACACTAAAACGTGTTCAATTGTCACTCATACTTCCGTTAGTTCCGTTAGTTTGTTGTTATTGTGCCTTTGATAGAAAACGTTACGTTTTTTGCTATTTTTTGTTTACCTATTCGTTTTTCGCACTTGTTGTTGTTGTTCTTCCTGTTTTAGAATTTCAAAACAAGAATATAAAACAAGACACCAGAGAGAGAGAGAGAGAGAGAGAGCAATAAATAGAGAGTGTGTGTTTGAGTATGTGTATGGCTTTGAGTATGTGTTGATTGCACACACAATATCCAATTTTCCCAACAGCGCTGTTAAGGACGATGACGATGAGTACTGATGTTGATGCCGTTTTGCCTTTGCTGTTGCTATTCCTATTGCTGTTGTTATTGATGAGAGTGTGTGTATGTGTATATACGCTGGTGATTTCAATGATATTTTCAAGTGTTTTACTATTTTCAAATTGTATTCTCTCACTCACTCTCTCTCTATCTCTATTATTCTCCCTATTGGCATGTGGTTCCGTTAGTTTGTCTATTTTTGTGTTTTTTCTGCTGTTGCTGTTACTTTTCCATCATTCTCTTTATCTGTTTATATTTTTTTTCTTTTTTTTATTTCATAGAGATTGTTTGAGTGCTGGCATGTGTTTGTATGTGTGTATGTGTGTGTGTTGTGTCATATCCTGCCT
>QOCX01003286.1:0-18031 GCA_005959815.1 Sarcophaga bullata | reverse complement strand
AAAGTTTCTCAAAAATCTGTCATTTGGAGACGACTTTAAAAAGTTGGTCAAGCAACTTATATATAAAATTAACACATACAACATAAGTGGTGTAAAAAAGTTGGTCCTTAACTCTCACTGAAGGGTTGTAATGATGAATTATGTACATATGTATGTAACGTCAATTTTTCTGGTACTACACGCGTATAAACCGAACAGAAAAAGTTTTAAAAGCTGAATTTATTTCAAGAACAAGGTAATTAAAAAGTTAAAGGCAATAATTTGATGCGATGCCAAATTGAAAAAAAATCAGATCAAATCTGGTTACACTGGTCTCGATGCTAATACGAAAACGCGAGAATTTTTAATACATATTTTGGTATCTCGATCAATCGTAGGCCACCATACTACAGTTTATAATTTTTTGAACTGTAAACTGATTCTATTAATTCTGGATCAGACGAGATTTTATTTTTCTATCTCATTCTCAGATAACTTTTTACGTCTTAAGGGTATCATGCGGGGAGAATTAATAATAATGGTATTAAAGCTACAGGGTTTGCGTCAGAAATTATTTTATTATTACTGATTTTATAATATCAGTACCAGTACCTTTGATTAATATGTCTGACCCCCATATAAATTTTAGGTCCTTTCGCCATTTCGGCAACAGTCAGAATGAGTTTTCAAAGATCTTTTACCAATCCCATGAAACTTTTTACTTTTTCCTTGTTGGTTGGAGTTCTAATATTCATACCTGTACCGATTTTCAATGAATCACGATTTATTCTTTTTGCAAAGGGCATATGTTCCTAGAAGCACATTTTTTTAGTTTTCCAAATGCATTTTTCTCTTTTATCAAATCATTCGCTTTTTTAAAAACAAGTTTTTTTTTAGTTAGTAATTTCATGGCTTTATTCGACCAGTTTAAGAGTTATGTGCGTGAACACCCATAATGATCATTGTAGTAATCATAATTATACATTCTTTTTTCTACATTACTGTGTACATGAAGCTCTTAATATATTTAGTTCAACCATTGTACCATTAACTTTAAAGTATTCTTTTTCTTTTCTTAAACAACCGTTTATAGTAATCATAATTATTTATTCTTTTTTCTACATTACTGTACACGTAATTTTAGGCCCATTATTTCAACTTCCCGTTAAAGTTGGGTTTAGTTAAACGTAACTAAAGTGAACTTTAAAGTCACCTTTAACTTCTTTTCATTATTACAATCTAATGATAAAATAAAGTTAACTTTTTCAAAAATATGGCAGTGCCAGAGCAGTGACGATAAAACTGCTTATTCAAACAAGTTTTTTATAATGCGCACTAATGGTAGATTGGCAAATTCCAACAGTTTATCATATGATGGACGACACCCTATTTTTTACCCTACTCGAGCGCCTTTGCTAAACTATTAGCCCAACATGCTCATCTTATAACCCTACAGGGCGGAAATCGTCTTCTGTTACAAATAATTCGTTCGAGTTTTTTGATTCTGAGACTGCAGAATCTTATTAGTTCTGTGGTCAACAGGTGCGTTCCCTGAACAAAATATAGGAATCGCCAAATTACCCAATTTATGGCTACATTACCCCCAGAACGTACCCAATAAACTATTGGTTTTGATTTTGCCGGACCATTTGACATAAAATTCTATATTGGTAGAACATGTTGGATAACCAAACGTTATGTATGCGTAATCGTTAATTTTCTACCAAAGCTATTCACTTAGAGCCCATATCTGACCTGTCTACCCAAGCTTTTATGGCAGCATTTGCCAGATTTTTCTCGAAGCGGGGATGCCCTGTCGATGGGTATTCCGACAACAAAACCAACTTTGTTAGACCTAGCCAATTGATTTAAAAATAGCTACAGGAATTTCCCAATTAGTTGAAGCGATTGGTTACATCAACCAATAGCTTTCAAAGCTTGACGTGACACTTTATTCCACTCGGAGCTTCACAAGTGGGAGGCTTATGGAAAGCGGGAGTGAAAAGTTCAAATTGCATATCAATAAGCAAATTTCAAATATACTTTTGAGGAACTAGCAACCCTATTGTAAAAAACTCAAGTGAAATATCTAAAAGTCCTTAACTCGTTAACTTAGGCCATTTCTTAATTGGCTCACCCTCATTGTCAGCCGCTGTATCCGACTATAGTAACAAGAACATTACCCTAGCGAACAGATGACGAAAGTTGAAAATTCAACACCATCAGTTTTGCAATAGAACGGTACAAAGGGAGAAACCCGAAAAGTCAGGTGGAAGTCGATAGCATTGTCGTCATGAAGCAGAACACCTACCCTCAAATGGATGTTTATTCGGACGAGTAAATAAAACTCACTCAGGTAGCCATGGACTGCCTAGAGTAGTCGAATTGTGGACATTAACCGGAACATTGACTTGACCCATAACCAACGTCATAGTCCTACCCACACACTAATTAAAGTCATTCGAAAAATTTTCCATATTTCACCCTTGCTAATAACCCATTTTTCGCTCAGAATACTAACCTCGTTACTTACCTAGGTACTCTCCCGAACACACTAATATTATTCACCTGAAATTGACCACCCGCCAATTTCGGGTATTGAATAACCCACTCTTCACCTTCACTTTTATTATGAAGTCACCACAGACGTCACCCAACAGGAGTTAGAAACACATCAAAACAATCGCAACGTCATAAGCGTCGTAACGAACGCGAGCAAACCAGAAAACATTACAGTTGTGCTATATGTAAGGCCAACCACCATTTAAACGACTGTCGTAGATTTGACCACCAAATTAACTTGACTCAAAAATACCACAATATCCTCAACGTACACTATTGTGTTAGTTGTTTGGCCCGGAATCTTTTGATTCAAAAGTGCACCAGTTCCGCAAGGTGTTAATATGTGTGGTGGTAGACACCACTTTACCTTGTACGGGCCTGAGCGGATTATTAAAAAATTAGCCGGAAGCACAATCGCCAACGGTCACCGTAATAGAGATACAGCGCCAAAACCCACATCACGGACAACGTTAACAACATCGACAAGCTCACCATTAATAATGCCAACCTCGGCAAAAACGTTCATACCAACGGCTAGGGTCAAAATTTCTGGTAGGCAGATGAGGGTCGTCCTTAACACCACTATAAGCACGTCTATCATTGTTTCATCAGTGGTTAGAGACAGAGGTTTGATCACGTTTAAGGTTGAAGATCACACATACATACATGAAACTAAAAATGGAGCCAAATATGGGTTCCTCATATTGTTACAAAACCTGCATGAGAGTTATATCCGATTTGTCTAAGTCGCTTTACCCGGCGGAAATAAATCTAGCAATTAAAGACAACTTTTGCCGAATATTCCTCGCTGACCCTAAGTTTTATACCAATATCCCTGTGTCTATCGACATTGGCGGAGTCGTATATACTACCATTTTGTAGCCCAATGTGATCCATATTGGAAAGGGCTCACTAATAGCACAGGACTAAACGCTTGTTTGGGTGATCGTGGGATCCATTTAGGCTAAAATATTTAACCCACTTCCCTTACTCCTTAATCGAACACATAACAATAATTGTGTTTTATTCACAGATTGCCGGCCTGGGAGGCAATCCCTGAGTTCCAATATCCGTAATAATTTTGTAAATATTACATGCAGAACATACATAATTGGCCATTACAACCCTTCAGTTAGGATTACGGCCTAGCTTCTCACACCACTTATGTTGTGTGTGTTAATTTTATACATGAGTGGCGGGACCTACAGTTTAAAGTCGACTCCGACCGACAGATTTTTGAGAAACTTTTCATGGCAATTTTATTTACTCTCAGAGTTTTTGCCAGAAATCTGCAAGAGCCGCCGAAGAAATATATTTTTCATATTTCGTTTTCTGATGTCTTGACCGGGGATTCAAACCTTGGCCGCTCGTCTAATAAGCCAACACATTACCTACTAGACTACGACGACTACATTCAACTGATCAACAAAAAATGTTGTAAACTTTATATTGGATATACTGATGAATCTTGTGGATATAGCACCAGAAAGGTAAATCTGCAAAACTGGATGTTTAAAAACTCTTTATAAACAGGGAAACATGGATCTCTTCAATTTAACATTAAATGAATCGAGCTTGTAAAAAATTATGCCAGATGTTATTGTTGAATGAAACTTTTCTTGAAACTGGTATCTGGTATCATTCCCGTTAAAAGTATTTCTGTGCTTTTCGTCTAGTTAAAAAAATTCAAAGGTACTTCATAATACTACAGGAATGTGCGAGTAAAATAGTATTTGGTACTCCGAAAATTAATCTATGACTCTACAACTAACTACTTTCATTGATCAATGAGTTTATATTAGTCAGTCAATATTAGCATTGATAACGGCATTATTAGCATTAAACTTTCTAGACCTAGTGATGATCGCTTCAAAAGAAGTTAATTTTTCCAGTTACGTCTGCTTTTAAAATTTTTGCACTTAAACAAATGCCATTAGTTTCAGATTATTTCCAAATACTATGAGCATTCAGTTTCAGAAAGCGGTTGTTAATGTCAGTCTTAAAACTCCTAATGAAGAGTGGGATGCCATCAGCATACATTAGGTTTTCGCAATAGGTAATCCGAGAAGGTAGATAATTGAATTACATTACGTACCGCAGATGGTCAGGAATTGAACCTTAAGTTGCACCAAACAAATATGTAAAGAGTTTGTATCATTATGATCTATCACACAGGTATATACGCGGCAGTTTTATGGCTGATAATGACAAATTAAATATATTTTTCAGCTTTTGCAAGATACAATCGTGATCATTGGTGTCAAAGGCTTTGGGTGATCAAGAAGCACCAAGAAATACACCAGATTATAGGAATTTTAATGGTAGCTTTTGAAAATTAAGAAATCATTGCCGTCATAATCCGAAAGTGTATTTGTATTGGAAAAATTCACTTTTCATCCACAATTCATAAAAAGTTGTCCGGAGTTTTTAATCTTCTATAACGCTCGTAAGCTTCGTGTTTATCATAATTCAAAATGTTAATTTGATTTTAGAAGCACGGCCTTTTGTTGACTCGAAGTATTTTTGTTTTTATTACAACGTATTCATTGTAAAAATTTTGAACATTAACTATCAATCAACAATTTATGATAAAAATTATACTTAATTATCAATGGCTGGTGTGCTGAAAAGTAGGTTCCAAGCTATACTTAGCAATTCAAACTCAAGAGAAAGAGAATCAAGGTTTTTTAATCTCGGGAAGCAATTCTTATTCCTTGGAACATATTTTAAAGTAGCATGGCAGGAGAATTAGCTAATGCTTAAAGAAAGTTGATGCAAAAGGTTATGGCCCATGAAAGGCTTGAATAGAAAAACATCTTTTGGCCACTAATATATTTCATTTGCTGATCGACTCTTGAAGCGTGCGGTTGTGTACCATAAATAATAAAAATAAGAAGTGTTGTAGGTCAAAAAAAAAAAGCTTGCTAATAATATAAGATTAAAATAATCAGTGTGAGATATCTACAACATCGAAAAATCATCATCGAAAAAACCTATTAGCGTTCAGCAGCCGTCTAATGTCTTAACCGTCAAGAATTTATCCACACGAAGACATATTATAATCTTTCCAAAGCATGCGTTATTCTTAAAACAAAAAGTGATACCACGCAGTAGAGAGGTTGCACAATTTATGCATTCATCAAGAACAGAAGACTAGCAATGCTTCTATACAGACTGTAATCACCAACTCAGGTAAATTTTCTCCAATGACACCAACTCTTCAGCCAACTCTCAGCGCTTTGCTGCTAAGAGAAATAATACCGTTCTGAAAGCTGGTGGTTCTAATTTTAGTTACCTTGAAGCTACTATTGAGTAATTAGTAGAGTTCATAAATAGATTCATGACAAATGAATGCAACCTCCATTGCTGAAAGCAACGATCGGTAACCGATGAACTGTCTTAAGATTTGCTTTTGGAACGCAAACGGAATCCTTCAACATAAAAATGGGCTAAAATTGTTTATTGCTGAATATCAAATTGACATTTTTGCTAGTATTCGAGACGCAGTTTAAGGATTCTTGGATTAGAGCATGCGGAGGTTCAGCAATTCGGATTAAGTTAAGATCTAAACATCATCTACTGGACGATCTATGTATATGTAGATCACCTCCGAGTAACTAACATATGCATTGTAGACTTTATCATAAATTTCTTATTTTTGTCAGTTTAGGCGCCTTCAACATTTTCAATAACAGAGAAAAACTATTGTAACTTTTATAGCCCTCTAGGTCCACGATTTCTGGTTGCAGGCGTCTACAATGATAAACATACTCCTGAAGATCCCGACTTGTTACACCTAGAGGTTGTGTGATATTTAATATTATGGGCTTAGACGTCGTTTCCAGTGGACAACCTACTTATTTAGTGACGTATGGTCAGTGGTGCTATCAAAGATTGTATTCAAGTTGAGGCTTCAATGGGTTTACAATCTGACCACGTCCACAATTTTGAGAGTATCACCATATACTAACTGGTTTAAATTTAAAAAGTACATTAGCGCTCATTGCACAGAAAATATTCGGTTGAGAATACCAGATGATCTTGATATTTTTATGTCGAATTTTGACGAAGATCTCAAGAACAAATTCCATCGTTGTGCAACTGTAAACTATACTAACCAAACTATTTATGATTGGTTTGTGCGAAAAGAAGGCAACAGAGCAGATCCCAAAAAAAAAAAAAAATCACTCGCAATGAATATTCGAAACGTTCAGAGAACTCCTTGAATCTCAAAGTACGGTATCTCTTACAAGATATTTGGAAGGCCTTATTAGGGTCGTATTCTCCCAGATGAGACCCATAAGTTTATTACCAAAAATGCCAAACTAATTTTAAATGTCAGAATATATTATTATTGTATTACAGTAATTTTTATTCAGCAGTCCCGTTAACTTAAAAACTTTAGATTTATAATGCCATTTGTATAATTTCGTAATAAATTTTAAACAATGAAGGTTTTAGTAATATACCAAAAAAATTTCATCACTACTAAATTAAATTAATTAAATCATGCAACAGACTGTTAAGTTCCATAGATAAACAGTATTAGGATGTATCTGCATAAGATTATTAGATCATTGTATGAGTTAGTGTATAAGTCGTACTGTTCTAATGCGGTTATTGTAATGCGCGTGTCCTTCAGTGATATTTCAATGAGTTTTAGCCAAAATATGAAGTCTGAAAAAATCTTTTTAAGCTAAGAATGTATCTGACATTTGCGTTGGAAGCTACATTTCATTTTCTAAAGCTTGGTGAATATGCTCCATATTTCACATCCATATAGAGATAAACGGTGTCATCGATATTCCTATGTTAAATGGGTCAGATTATTAAAATTTCTAGAGAATTTTTAACACGGAAAATATTCTTCCAACTGGTGGTAATTACATGATCAAGTAAGTTTCCCAAATTTTTTTAAGATTTGCCTTTAACTTTGACTTACTCTTCAGACAAGAAAATTTGTCGAAATGTTGGTATTTTTCAAAAAAAAAAAGAAAAAAAAATTAATCGAATATTTCCGATATCGGAAAATTTCTTTAGAATAAAAGTAAAATCAGTTCATCCTGTTGAAAGTTGTGCTCTGAATTGACGTTATTGGTTTTTCCAGGGTAGTTCTCAAAGGAATACGATCCAACGGCATTTTATAAAAATATCAGGATTAAAAGCCTATGGCTTTTCCACATAAACAATCTACGGTGTTATCAATGGTCAGTCCATATTAATTGTTACTTAATTAAACTTAACATCTTGCCGCTCAGTTTTAAATCGGTGAGTGCTTCTAAAAAAGTACTTATAAAATTACCCAATGGCCGTTGATATATGTTTATATATTAACGTGTTAATATATATAGAGGTGTAAATCTAAATGTGAAATACACTACTACGAGCCGTTAAAAATAATTAATAAATTTTTTGTTCGTATTATCGTATTCAAAAGGATTTCATTTTATCATATAAATAGTTATTATGGTCACTGTAGTCTAGTAGATGGGTGTTGGCTTATTAGACGCGAGTCCATAGTTCAAACCTCAGTTCAGACATCTAGAACAAAACGAAATATGAAATAAATATTTCTTTGGTGACATGAAAACTTACTCGTTCGGAATCGACTTCAAACTGTAGGTCGCGCCACTCATATCCAAAGCTAACGCATACACGTTACGTGTGCGGTGTGAGGAGTTAGATTGTAGTTATGTTTAAAGGATTGAAATTACCAATTAAGTAAAGAAATATATGTCTATAATATGATGTCAAATTGAGTAACACAAGTAAATTTAAAATAAACACCCAAAAAATAGATAGGACGTTGTATCTCGAATCCGACTAAAGGCCGGGAAAAATTTTCCAATGACATGAATATTACGACTCTATCAATCTTATTTAATATTTCACCATATGGAGATACGCACGAAATGGTTCGTCAGGAGTCGAAATAGAATTAAATCATTTGGAAAAATGATTATACATTTGTATTCACCTGTGGCATTGCTTTTTCTACATTTTTGTTTCGCATTTACTATGAACACAAAAATTTCAATCAAATATATTTAGAAAGAATTTTTAATCGGCATTAAGGTATTTTCGACAATTCTTATTAATATTTATAGCCAAGAGCGAAATCAATAACGGTGATAAGGCAAATTTACTCCACTGAGCTACACCTAAAACATTGACCAATCTCTCGTACTGAAAAAAGCCACTCACCTGGGCTGATTAACAACCACCGTTTATATTGAATTCCCTTGGATTTAATAAAGTAACAACTATATAACTACAATATATAGCAGAATGACCGTTCCATATAAAGCACTAATAGACAAACAAGTCGCAAACCCGAACCATATAGGTTAACATGTGAGCTATTCCTAACAATTTCAGTACAGCGATAATGAGAAGCAAGCTGAAAATGTCTTTCAGGATAATGCTACACTTGCCTACGCTCTGTTAGGCGGAACCATTCCAGAAGAAAGTGGCGGAGTCAACCAGCTGTGATTTGAATCAATTATTAGAAAAAGAGTTTAATTGACGGTTGAGATATGCGATTGACTCTTTTAAAATCTGTTATGACCTGTATATACGTGAATTGCAAGGACAGACTGCAAAGGAGACAAATCGCAGTAGTTCGGCTACAGTAATATCGTCGGGAAGCTAAGAGGAGACAGGAAAATTCTTTCCAGATTCCTGAAGCAAAAAGAGAAAACTCCAAACCAAA
This sequence comes from Sarcophaga bullata, assembly GCA_005959815.1. NCBI lineage: Eukaryota > Metazoa > Arthropoda > Insecta > Diptera > Sarcophagidae > Sarcophaga > Sarcophaga bullata. The sequence goes on along the minus strand of QOCX01003286.1, from coordinate 8,778 downwards.
TGCAGAATTTCAGCAGAGACGACTATTAAAACAACTTTTGGCCAACCGGAAAACGTTGAGGAAGCAAAAGGAAGACTAAGGTGGCAAAGAGTCACGAAAAGGTAGAACAAGAAACCGCAAAGAAAGGATAGGAAATCTGATGCAATAATAATAGCGCAGAAGTGCGACACTCCTTCTGCGACATTCTGAGGAAGACGTCTGAAAGTCTAAATGCAGACTCTTCAGCTGTTCTTCTGAAAGAAGGCATAATAAAGATCGGCTGAATGGCGTAAAGGATATGGGAAACCAATATTCTGACGAAATATTTTCGGTCTCTGCAATATGCTTTACGAACAGGAGGCACTCTGCTTATTCCTTAAACATATCACAGTGACCGAAAAGTCTTAGCTGTTCTTAAGCGCTCTAAATTTTAACCCTTGTAAAGCTGGAAATGATATATATGCTAAGAGAATCTCGATGTCGCATTAATACGAAAACCGAATAGGGTGCCGGATAATAATACTTGGGTCAAGGACAAATCCACGACTGCAACCATATGGATTTGTGGATAATGGTTTTGTAATGACCAGAATAAAGGGAACTTTAATTTATAATTGTAAAGTGCGAGTTCCAACAAATGCTAATGTGACATTAACGCTTAAACAACTCTACCATCAAATGGATGTACGCTTGGGCGACTGAATACGGGAGTAATTATATTAATGTTAGGCGTAGCAACTTTTTAGAAAAGTGTGCCGGTGACACTATAAAACGACGGTAGAAGGAGTATAATTATAACAACTGGATTTAGTTCAATAATATATTTATCGGTTGTAAGCTACAGTCTTGGTCATGGACACTTACCAAGGGCTTCACAAATAGTGATCATAAGGAATAGTGGTGACGTTTGTGGATATAACACAAGGGAGGACAGAATGACGGTACCTAAATGGAAGGACACTTGCTTTGACGTGGAAACATTTAAATTAATATTATGTTTGTACAACTGGAAACCTAATCGGAAAAGTTAGTGAAAGAAATACAGGTGGTATTCTTATACTGGACACCCGTCTATGCGACTTTTTTTCAAAAAAAGATCATTTGAGTTTAATTCCTTTTTAATACTTTCTGGAGGCACTACTTCTCTTTAATTCCCAATCAAAAACTTCCAGCAAAACTTTCAACAAATCTCAGACATTTAGCACGTGGTATGTCGATCTATGCCGCTCGATTAACATTCATCAGGAAGAAGATTTTTTAGTCTTGTGTATCATTCCATGAATTGGATTAGAATCAGAGCGTTACGCTGCCCATTATATAATACTAACTTATTGGTCTTCTAAATACTTTGTACAATTGTAAGACGTCTCTCATTATCATCATTATTTTTCATAAAAAACTATTTTACTTATAAGTTTCATGAGGGAATGGAATCAAATTAATATACACAATATGTTTGTTTAATATTGATCAACAAACATCCTTTATAATTGGACATTTACTTATATTTCATTGCCTTCAAAGTATAGCGCGAATTTAAATCTTTCTTCGGCGGATCCACACATTGTTTTTTTTTAGTCAGTGTTAGATGTTATATTTAAAAAAACCCTAATTTTAATATGAACAATAAGGCAACTCTGTAAGCTGTCATAGGACAGCTAGATCAAAACAAATAAATAAAGAGATAATAAGAAAAACCAAATAAAACTCACTTGAATTTTGAAGTTGAAGTGAACGCGAGAGACTGACCCCAAGATTATTTTTACGAGTATTGTCTATTGGTCGGTGTATTCTTCTTAAGACCGCAATTGAACAAAATTCGAAATTTTTTTGTGATCTTTTGAAAAAGGGGCAGTTAATTTTAATAACACGGTGTGACAATTAAAATACACGCAGCTAATGACATAGTGTAAAGACTTAGTTAGTCGACTGTAACATAATGTAACCTCTAGTTTACGTAAAAATGTAAGTGCGATTATACAACATAAAAACGTGTCATATGTTTTTAAGTAAACAAACGTAAAACTAATATTAAATGCCATAAAAATTGAAAAAACTAAAAATCAAACATGAAAATATGGATTTAGAAGACATGTTGGCTTTCAGTTTCTTAAATTTTTAGGCTTTTTATTTTAATTTTTTAACAAATTTTATTTTAATTTCAAATTTTAATTTTAAAAACTTCATTTTCATAACTTGTCGCTTTTCATTTTATTTAATTCAGCTGTTATTATATGTTAATTCAGTGTTATCACAACAGCGTTTTTAAATTCATTACAACGATTTTATATTTATTTAAAGGTATTTATTAAAAGTTTTATGTTCTGTTTCTGTAAGGCAAACTATTTCACTTTCGCACTTATAAAAGCACTCAATTTAGTTTATGTTTGTCATATAAATAGGCAATCAAGTGAAATCGTTTATCTTACAGAACCAAGTCAGGTATTTCGGAAATCGAATTTGTACGAATGTTAAAACGTTTTATATCCTCTCTAGCAAAGATAAAATGCAAGCGGAAAGGCATTTTGAACGCTTGTTAATATTGAATTACTTAAACAGGGAAAACTATACTTTTATAATTTTTTTATTTGCGATATATTTTCCAAAGAAAGATTAAACAAATTTGTTAAATAAGAAAAGGCAATATAGGGTTTTTAAGTTCCAGGGAACCAAAAAATGCAATTTTCACAATAACTACAATTTATATTTTATTTTCTGAAAGGAAGGTCAACTACATGGTATCTTTTTAGTCTAGTAGGTAGTGTGTTAGCTTATTAAACGAAAGGTGAGGGTTCGAATCCCCGATCAGGCATCAAAAACGAAGTATGAAAAAATATTTCTACGGCGACTTCCTCTCAGTAGATTTCGGGCAAAAACTCTGAGAGTAAATAATATGACCATGAAAAGTTTCTCAAAAAAAATCAGTCGTTCGGAGTCGACTTTAAACTATAGGTTCCGCCACTCATGTATAAAATTAACAAACACAACATAAGTGGTTTGAGAAGCTAGGTCGTAATACTGACTGAAGGGTTGTAATGGACAATTATGTATGCATGTATGTATCATTCAAAAGGTTAACAGCTAAGATATTTGAGTGATTGCTTAGTTTAGTAGATATCTTTTGCTGAATTTATTTAATTCGGCCTTAATTGTAGGTATACCAAGATTGTGATGTATATTTTCATTGGTTATGAACCAGGGAGCAGGGAGTTTTGGACTGACTACTAGCTGTACCCCAAAACTGTATACCATAAATCCAAACTGGTTTAATTAAAGGTTTATATAATATAACATTATTTTCTAAATAAAGCGAAGATTTTGGTCCTAAAAGCCAGTACAACTTTTTTGTCATATTGTTTAGTTGTTTCTAGCTAAACAAAGTCCCAGATATTTTACATTCGTTGAATGTGGAATATTTATTCCGTTTAGAGATATAGGGAAACAATTATTTCTTCTCAATTTAAAGGTTATATGAACTGATTTATCTGTGTTTACTTCTTATTACATTTGTTTAGCCATTCTTGTATCAGATTTAGTCAAATTTTTAAAAAGAAGCTTCAGAGGGAGAATCATTGGAAGCCATTATAGCACTATCATCTACATATGTATGTTGCAGAGGTGAGACCATTTGATGAAGGCATATCGGAAATTTCATCAATAAATCGGTGACACTGTTCGGGTGTACCGTGTTTATTCCTAAACCCAAATTGATGTTCTGGGATTACGTTTTGCATTTCTAATATAGGCAACATTCTGTTTAGTAATATTTTTTCAAAGAATTTTGAAATTATTGGTAGTGACTTGTCTATAAGAACTAATTAAATGTTCCTGTTTTTTGGTTTTGGAATCATAATAACTTCTTCGTACTTCCATTGAGATGGAAAGTAATTTAATCTTAAAATAGAATTAAACAATATGATTATATAGATTGTACCTTTTTTAGGTAAAGATGCTATCGTAACCAGGATATTTTTATTGTTAAGTTTTAAAACTATTTTCAGAACATCTGACAATGTAACGTGTTTTATTGGAAAACTCATTTGGCAGGCATTTGCTTGTCTGATTACGATTACGATGCGACTGGAAAACTCTTTCCACAGTATGTTTTAATGCATCTGCTTTGACTGTTCTAATTTACCACAAGTTTTCAGCTGCACCTTATAAATGACAATTTTCTCTTGTGGATATCTCAGAGTGTCTTCTGCTTGCCTTCCACCGGATCTGACATTCACCATTATTCGATTCGGCCTCTAGGTCTGTTCAAGTGAATTTTTAACGCAATCATCCGTTTAATTCATCTTACTACCTTTCTAAATGATTCTGATGCGTTATTTACATTATTTTAATTTAAAAAATTCTGATTCTTTTGTTACTTCTCTGTCGTAAGAATCATGCTTATCTCACTTACGAAACACTGATTTCTCCAGAAAGTCTTACAATATTTCTCCAGTTCAGCCGAGTAGGTATTGGCGTGGCTAAAAAGCCGCGGACATACGGAGATTAGACAACAACTTCGCATTCGTAAATATATATTCTGAATGCTGATCCCGCTGCAAGTCACATGACTTATTAAACAAAGCGAAATTGAATATGATCCGCAACTTAAAGTCATTATTATCTATTACAATATATAGAAAGCCATCTTTCCTAATACAATCTTCAAAAGAGTAACCAAATCTACAAACCTGAGTACTCTGTGGTTTTCCTATGGAAAGCTGTTGAATACGTGACCCTCAAATGCTTTAACTAGTATCTCTTCCTTATGCGGATTGGTTCAATACCGAGACCCACCACTGGAATGTCTTCGACGCTTAAGTCACCAACCCAACCATGAATTTCCGACCGTTCTACTAAAGAAATCATCGTCATTGCTGACATTAACACTGTATACCGCATACGTGGAAATATATCCTAAAAGTATTAAGCGTCATAATTACCTTCACTTGATCTTTAATCCAGCTGCTGTAAAAAATTTAACATTGATTTTATTCTCAAAACTCGGCAGTCTCCCATGACTCTATATACCGATAAAAGCATTTATAGCGTCGATCCATATCACTTTTCTAAGAATAAGTTCTTGGTCCTAAAGTGGTTTCCCAGCACACCTACTCAACCATCCCTATCACCCGCCTCACTCCCCAAGCAACCGCCAAGCCTCGGCAGATATATCGTACTGCTGGTTGCGTCTTTAAGAAAAAACTTTCAGTTATTGTTTTTCATACTTAGAAACGCCCGTAATGCCCATTCCTCACAGTTTTGTTTTTATGATTAGAAAGCCCGTTGGCATTCCATATTCCTATTCTAAAATTCATTTGCATAGTTTGATCATAATAATTGACATCATGTTCATGAGATTTTCCTTCATGTTTTCTAATTTCTCCAAACGAGATATGTATATAGTTTGCATCAGGGCATTTAACAGCTTCAGAGTAGGATGGATGATACCGATTGTTATGTTGATTGTTCATATTAATATTTAGATTTGGATACTCTGATGAATTTATATTAAATTGATTGGCTATCTGAGATGGCATAAAATGAGTTTGCCTTTGGGGTCTTTTTGAAAAAGATCTTGGTACACTTTATATCCTTTACAATTGGCTGTATGGTTACTTAAACAATGAACATGATGAAGTGGGGTTTCAATGGGTTTAGTACATTCAGACATGGCGTAGTCTATGCCACATTTAACACACCTATATGGTCTTTTATAATATGATTTGGTATGTCCATATTATTTGCACCGATGAATTTGTACTAAATCGTTATTACTTAAATGGGGTTCAATTTTAACCAAGACATTGTTTATATCATATCTGTTAAGTAATGATTAGTAATTTGATTACTTTTTTTTAAATGGTGAAATAATGATTACAATTACAATTATTTTGGTTAAAATAGTTAATAATTGATTATTGATAACAAAATAATCAAAAAAATAATCAGGATTACTGGCGATTAGTCTAATAATCAAAAAGAATCAAAAGTAATCGAAAAGTAATCAAATTGTTTTCAATGATTCTTTTTCATTATTTTCAATAATTCAAAATTCATGAGTTCTGTTAAGTTTCGAATATTTCAAGAGACTGTTTATTGTAGACAAATAAAATAATTACAATTCAAAATGTGAATATAATAATGACAATTCATTCAGTGCTAACCTAATGTATATTAAAAGAATACAGTAAAGTGTATATACAGTAAAGTGCCATTTCTAACAAGTTCTATAAAGAAAAGAAAGAATGACAATTATTGAAAATATTCAAAAACAATAATCAAAATAATCATTGAAAATAATTTGATTACTTTTGATTCTTTTTAATTATTTTGTATAATCGTCAGTAAACCTGATTATTTTTTGATTATTTCGTAATCGTAAGCAATTAGTAATTCGAAAAAATTGTTCATAAAATTATATAATCATTACGATTCTTTTTAAAAAGTAATGTAATTGATTACTAATCGTAATCGAAATTTAACAGGTATGGTTTATATGTTTAATATAACATACACTTATGTTCTTTGGGTTAGGGTCTAAATCTACAAAACACATAGATAAAGGTTCTTTAGTTACACGGCTTTTAACTTTAGTTACGGTTCTGACTTGTTGGCCTAGTAATAAGAGTTCAGCCTTTATGTCTATACGCCTTTTCTTGCTTTAATTGATAAGTATGAACACTGATTTTTGACTCTTCCAAATACTTAAATATTTTTCAATAAGAATCTACAGATTTAACCATTAAACGTACCTGACTGTCCTTTAAAGATTCATAATTAAATTCATTAGATGTCATTAAATAATTATTTTTTTTAACATAATACTAATATTTTGTACATTTGGTATATAAATTGCTGGAAGTGTTGATGTTGATTCACTAGTTTCGCATTCATCGTCATTAATGCTAAGCGCTGCATATTTGTTGGTTTCTGATCTGCTTGGTTCCCAGAATAAATTCCTTCTTTTTTGTTGATATACTTTGAAGCTGCTTGCGTTTTGTTGTCACACTTTGCCAAATTGAATCATTATTATCGCCACTGCTGTCTGCGCTAAGGTTTATTTCATCAGTATTCATACTGATAATGTAGTATTTTTGTTGTAATGCATAGACTCAAAAATAACTGTTTTTAAAAAGCACTTGTATTGCGTACTGCTTGTGTATTCACTGTTGTTGTTAAGAATTATTTCGTTTGTTTGTTTATGGTATTAAGAATTCCCTTTTTTTTTTAATATTTGAGATTATGGATTAATTTTTGTTTTGAAAAGAATGACACTAATTATTATTTTTGGAGAAACAAGTTTCTGAATTGATTATTTTATTTTTGTAGCCGATTTGTTGACTGATTTTTATAATTTAAAATAAAAGTAAACGCTACCTACATAATGTAACAGTAAAAAAGTGTTTATTTTTATTTTAAATTATAAAAGTTAATAATGAAATAAATTATAATTTTGGTTTTTATAATGTGAAGTTTTATTGTACGTGCAAAATTTAAATTCTTTATATAATTTTAATTACCAGTTTTAGTTGCTTCTAATATAACATTTGGTTAACACTGCTAAAAAAAATGTCAAGAAAAACGTAACGAAATTTTATTTTTTACAGAATCACGCTCCAGTTCCATTACATTACAAATCTCTAACAATTCGTGTAACTTTATACATACATTTGATTAGCTGTTTCCAGTAGCATTTAAGTCACCGAGTAACCAGAGTTGACAATTATGATGTTTGAAAAACGGTGAAAACAGCAGCCGCTTATTTGGAGGGAGAAACAAATATTATAATATTTTATAAAAGAAGCAACAGATCTGCAGAGCGAAAATTGGTGATGAAGTAGGAAAAAATAAAAAGGGGAAATTTGGAATATTTTTTAATTTCTTCAATGAGAATTTTAAAAATTCCTAAATATTTAACTATTAATCAAAATGGGTATGATTTTTGGTTACAATGAATATAGTTTCTTGTGCAAGAGGTAACTAAGAAGCGAAATATAACAAGAGCAAAATTAGACATACTGCTCATAAGAAATTTTTCTTGCTGAAAGTTGCCTATATTTTTTTAATTTCTTGAATGAAAAGCTTTTCTTTTTTATTATTCATTAATAATTTCACACAGAACCTACAGTTTTTTTTATTAAATTATAAGCAAAATTGCTCATTTTTTTAGCCTAATTTATTATTATTTAAAAATCTTTCTGTAAAACTTGCGCTTTTACTCAATTAAAGCGCATCGTCTATAATCATCCCTTCAAAGAAGTTATCTGCACGTGTAGGGACGGTTTGAATATCTTCATTCTCGAGAAAGAGTCGATGCGTCATCACAGCTCCAGTGAGAAAAAAATGACAATCGAAGATTTTAGGCCTCATTATTACAAACTTATTATAATCAGACGTCGGCACACAAGAGAACATGTAAAAATGTGAGTGTATTTGTGAGAGATATATGTATAATCCAGAGGAAAATTTTTGGTAATATTTTTAAGTGTAACTTTATATTTAAGTGCAATCTAATTCTATGTGTAAGTATGGAAAATATAGGAAAAATATACACCGCCAAATCCCTAAAGACGGCGTATTTATTTAACTTGACAAATTTACTTCAAAAATGGAGGTCATTTCCCATTGGAAAATAGTGAATTCTACTGTAATATTTTTTTGGGTTTATTATTGAAACCTGGAAAAAGCGACATAAACCCCCTTCTTAAAAACTGACAAGTAACTGAATGCAATTATACGATCTTTTTAACGAACAGTGTTGCCAGTAATTTTTTGAAAAACCTTTTTATTTCTGGGAAAAAC
>QOCX01003284.1:0-18046 GCA_005959815.1 Sarcophaga bullata | reverse complement strand
ATTGTTGGCAATTGCAGGAACTTCTTTAGAGGTCACAAGAAATTTACAAAGCATAACGGTATTGTATGCTTCAAATTTGAAATGAAATGTTTCAATGACAACCCACCATTCAGTACAGGAAGCGAGCAATACAGGAAGCATCAAGACTTTATCAATTGTTTACAGAAAGTTTAAGATGTCGAAAACCCACAAGATGTTCTTTCTCTCTTCCCCTACGTGCTTACATACTTAATATGGTCATTACACTCATTCAGTCAGGATTACTACCTAGCTTCTCACACCACTTATGTTGTGTGTGTGTTATTTTTAGACGTGAGCGATGGGACCTACAGCTTAAAGTCGCCTCTGAACTACAGATCTTTGAGAATCTTTTGATGGCAATATGAACCGTGGCCTCACGTCTAATAAGAGACGTGAGCGGTGGGACCTACAGCTTAAAGTCGCCTCTGAACTACAGATTTTTGAGAATCTTTTGATGGCAATATGAACCGTGGCCTCACGTCACGTACTAGAGTACAGCGACCTCAGCCCCTAGAAATGCAAATTGAATTCTGCAACGAAAATAAAATATCCACAGTATTTGAACTGGTCTAAAACTCTGACCAATTACTTGGTCTAGAGATGAACAGATCAACAGTATCTAGAAATTGAATTAAAGAATGCAAATGCTGCTACCCCGAGAAGCACTGAAATACAGAAGAGAGCTGATTAGAGCGAGAATATATCCGAAGTAGCATAAACTAAAAGGGAATTAAGACAATGGTACAGAATAAGAATAAAAAGGATAGGATAAGAGACAGCTGCCTTCAGCTCACATAGCAATTCATTGTTAAGCCACATGAAGTGCCCCAGATCCCAAGGCTTTTTTCATTTACAGCATGACTCTCTTAGAATCAAACTGAAAACCTTTCATATGCTCATACCCAGTGGGAAAATTAAAAGTAACTGAAATTCTATTTGATGCCAGTTTGTCATTGTAATTGCCGTATACATAAATTAAAGTAAATAACCTGTGTTCTAATAACTGTATAAATCATCATTATTGCCATGTTTTTTTTTTTTTTTTTGGCAATTAACACTTAGAATTTGTATTTAAAAACGTCAACAACAGCAACAACAATATATTGAAATATTATTTTTTTCATTTCATATTTATTAAAATCTAGAAAATTTCCAAGAATTTCTTTTTAATTAAAATTTATTTTCATTTCATGTTTCGTCTTCGTTTAATGCTTGCTGGGCATAACACAACTAATTTACATGCACATACACACCCATAAGTACATACAGGAATCTGTGCAATTAAATACTCTTCCGTAAAATGAAGAGAAGGAAGTGAATGATTATAAGAGAGGATGATAGAAATACTTTAGAAATCCTTGCGGCTATAACAATATTAAAAATTATTTCTTGCAGGTTATTTGACACATTTACACCTACACACTGCGTGTGTGTATATGTTTGTGTTGTAGATATGGTCATCTAAACAACAAATGAGTGCAATAATCAAAATAGAAAGAGAAAAAAAAATTTGCAAAGCTCTTAAGCAATTGCAGTTAACACCGAAAGTGTGGTAGCAATGGATAACCGAAGATTGCTAAACATACTTAGTCAGAATTAAAACCTAGCTTCTCATGGCAATATCACTCATGTTGTGTGTGTTAATTTTATCCATAAGTGTCTGGATGTCAATCCCCAGCGACAGATTATTTAGAATTTGTTCGTGGCAATTCTATTTTTTACTACTGAGAGGAAGTTTTATACTCGAGATGTCTCTAAGCTGGGATTTGAACTTAATAAGTCAACATACTAACTACTAGACTTAATGGAGCTCATAAACCATATGAAAAGTAAATTAAATCACGACATAAAGTGTATGCTGAAAGAAGTTTTTCATTTTCTTCCAATACTGTATTCATATTTTATTATCCTCTTGAATATTATCTACAGAGTACGCGTATTACGTTTATTTGCATTTTATGGAACGCTATCTATCTACATACGTATGTATATACATATTATTTGCTATTCACTGTAGAAAAAATAGCTCTCTTGTCAATTGATCAGAATCGTTTTATGCAAATTTCCTTTATTAAGAATTCTCTTTTATACCCACTCGCACATACAGGATTTGAATTTTTATACCAAGACTTGACATCCTGTCTGTATAACTATGAAAATGAGTTTTGTGTGTGTGTGTGTGTGTGAGTGTAAATTATGAGAGACGACATGACATTAATTGCTAGAAATATCTATTGGAAATGCCATATTGTTTTCGTTTTTTTTTGTTTTTTTTAATTTTCTTTACTCTGCCTCTCTCTCTCCTCTCGCTCTCTCTCTTCTTTCTCTTTTGTGTCATTGTGATTATTATTGGTTTTAAAGGAAATGATTGTTTTTTTTTCTTTTTGTTATTGTAGTATTAAGTAAATTAATTAAATTTAATTCTAAAGCTTATGCATTGAATTGGAATTTTAAAGTAGTTTTTTTTTTTTTGTAAATTTAAAATTAATATTTTGCAATTGATTGAATAATTTTTATAAGATTCTGTTGTTATCAGATTCTGTTGGTATAAGCTATTGGCATATGGTATAAATGACCCACCATGTGTTATTGGTGAAAAAGTGTTGAGCACAGAGTACTTTCAAAAAATCTGAAACGTGCCAGAAATCCGAAGGTATTTTCGCCTGGTATTAGAAGTTGACGAATGTAGCATGTTGCATCAAAAATTATGAGGCTAATAGCCTTAAAAAATATTGTCTAAGGGCAAGAATATGTTCTGAACTTTCAAAATGTATAGAAAGTATATTTAACTACCCTCGCAAGAAATAATCGGATTAAAATGTCTAGTTTTAAAATATCCTTAAAGACAGTAGAGCCTGCATTACTGATGATTCTGCTGGCCATACACTTTTGAGCAATCCAGATTTACAAAAACCACCACAATCTAGAAAAAATTGTCGCAAAAACCTATCGTTCGGGATCGAGTTGAAAATGTAGGTTCCATAGGATAAAATTAGCTTACACAACATGATTAGTGTGAATAGCTTGATTGTACCCTTCATAAAACAGGCATAATCGGTAAAGAAATGGTCTTGTGAAGGAAACGTATCTAGTTAATTGGATAGCCACATTATCAAGAATTCCAAAACAGTTTTCACTACGATCGGACATAACTCAGGACCAAAGAGATCGGCGGCGATCTTTATAATAAAAAAAAAATACAATTCATCGATCGATAAATGTAAGTCATCTACCAAAAAATGCAATTAATCGACCAAAAAATGCAGGTTATCGAAAAAAAAATGCTACAATTTTGCCTTATTTATGTAGAGAACTTTATGTTGAACATTTGAAGACAGCAATTATTTGATTCACCCATATCTCCGAACCCAAGTAACACTCAATCGTAAGGCAACCTGTTTAGGAATCCTTAATCAATTTTTTTCAATTATGTTAACTTAACAGTGTCTGTTAAATTAAGATTCACTGTAAAAAAGATTATCACTTGCGTAACTAACTTGACACACGTTTCTGTTGTCAGTACAAATGTGGTAAAATGAATGGAAATCTATGCTTTGTTTTTTGTTTTTCTTCAATTTAACAAAATTTTCACATTGAATCTTATAAATTTTTTGCAATAAATTATCTACGAGTACAAAATTTATTTAATTTAATTTAAAAATTATTAAATTAAAGTATTCGTTGTCAAATGATATTAAATTTCATAATAAATGTGTGCAATTTTATTGCTCTACACTCGGTGAAGATAGTTTGCAAATGGAAAATTGCAAACCAAAACCACTACTTTGCCATCAACTTGGAATATTTTTTTTTTTTCGAAAATTGTCTGTCACACGTTTGTTTTGTCTATTAATTTGCAGAAAGTGATAAGCAAAATCTAATTGAAAGGAAAATAAACTGAAATGAATAACAAGAATAAGAACAGTTACCGTTACATTACGGTAAAGTTTGCATTAGTTTAGATATGATATGAAATAGCTTGTAGTTCTGGGGACAGAATCCAAAACACATACATAAAAGCATTTAATTACAGGCGTGTAGGAGTGGCTTTTATAGACGGGCACTCGTTGGTTGTTCATCTCTCCGGTTTTGCCATTCATCTGGCTCTTCTTATAGGCTCTGTGCCCTTTCTATTTAACTCTATATTTATGGGCTCATGAGAGGTGTTTTAAAATTGTGCATAAAAATCTAAAAGTTCCAAGTGATTTGCGCTCTCTATTTACTTCTTTAATTGGGTAATTACAACCCTTTAGTCAGAATTACAACCTAGTTTCTCACACCACCCACGTTGAGTGTGCAAATTTTTTTTCCATAAACGGCGAGAGAGTTTACGGAACAGCTACAGATTAAAGTCGACTGTTGAACGATAGATTTTTGAGAAACTTTAAATAGCAATTTTGTTTTACTCTCAAAGTTTTTTGCCAGAAGTCTGCTGGGAGAAAATGGCCGATGAAATATTTTGTTTTTGTAATGTTTTCTTGATGTCTGACCTAGAGTTGGTAGCACGGGCTTATAAGTGTCTCTTATATGTCTTTACTACGTTAGCTAAGTGACTAGTCTCTAAATGACAATACAAAGGTTGCATAAAAAATGCTTCTGTGTTGTGATTTATACAAATGAAAAGAATAAATTTGCTAATCTTCGGCTTTTTATGGGATACATTGCCTTCACCAACAGTGCCATACTTTACAGCCACTCTTCACTTTAGGCTTTAAAAGATATGTATGAATAGATGCAGTAGCCAATGACATTTCTGATGAATTTCTATTGTTTTCTAATAATAAAGTATTGTCAAGTGTTTTTATAATTTAATCTCAGTTGCTCTGCTATTGTTAATGCTATTCTCTCGGTGTGTATGTCTCTCTCTCTCTCTCTCTCTCTGATTATTTGACGTTCCAATTTATTGGCTGGCTGTGTACCATTTTAAATAATTTGCATTTGAATTTAAATTTTCTAAATTCTATTCACTTTCATTTCAATATGAATGAAATGAAATAAAATGACAATTTTTTCCTTATTCTCTTTTTGTCTTGCAACATAGTGGAAGTGTCACTGTCATTTATTGTACGTGGAAAAAGCGTAACATTAGCAAACAGAAGTCAAGTGTCAGGGTCATTAAAGAAATTGAATTGAAATTGAATTCAAAGAAAAATTTTGTCTAGCTTTTTAATAGATTTCAATTGAATTTTAAAACAAAATGTTTTCCTTTAAGATAAGCGTAGAATGCTATTATCAAACGATGGCTACAGTGACGAACAATCTGAGCCTTTGTTATGTAATTATAGTGCAACATAACTAACGTTTTACCGAATATTATAGACTCCAAAGGCACTTGTTTTAAAACAAAGAACGATTCAAATCCAATCTCTAGACTCTGTGATGAAGAGAACGAACTATCGCTATACATAATTGAAACTTGTAAACCTGGTTTGGTGCAATACTACTCTACAACTTCTAAGCAAAAATAATTCCTATTTATTCCTTAGGAAATTACGCTGATTCTTGGGATTAAACCATATAACATCGATGGTTCTTGGTTCATCCACAACTAATCTCAAACATTTTGTGCAAGTAAAGAAGTGAGTCGTCGCCGTAGTCTAGTAGGTAGTGTGTTGGCTTATTAGACGAAAGGCAGGGTTCGTATCCCGGTCAGACATCAAAAACGAAATATGAAAAAATATTTCTTCGGCGACTTCCTCTCAGCAGATTTCTGGCAAAAACTCTGAGAGTAAATAAAATTGCCATGAAAAGTTTCTCAAAAAAAATCTGTCGTTCGGAGTCGACTTTAAACTGTAGGTCCTGCCACGCATGTATGAAATTAAAACACACACACAACATAAGTGGTGTGAGAAGCTAGGCCGTAATCCTGACTGAAGGGTTGTAATGGCCAATTATGTATGTAAGAAGTGAGTAGAGGAAGTGACGTAATAAAAGTAAAACTTTTTAAACTTTCCATACAGTTTAGTTATGCATAAGATAAGGTTTGAGTTTCTTTAGCTTTTTTTTTTGGACCCAAATTAAGACGATATTTTTCGTACAAAAGCGGAAATTAAAAAAATTTCCATAAAATACAAAAGAATTACAATGTATTAATGAAAATGAGAATAATTGCTTAAAATAACACAGCAAAATAAGAAAAGAATTTTTAAAAACAAATTTATTTTCGTAGAAAAAACAAAAAATCAAAAAAAAAAAAAGAAAATGGAAAACGAAAGCCAACTGTCAAGGCAACATTTGAACAATTGAAATAAATTTTTCTGCTTCTTTTTTTTTCTATGCTCTTTTTTCTTTACTCTAATACGTGTTTACAATTTTTTTTTTCCTTCAGATGTTGGATGGATTTCTAGGGTAACATAAAACCCCCGTATTAAATGGGATTAATAATTTACTTACCACCTAGCTGACTGCCTGCCTACCAGCCTAGACTCTCTTGTAACACGTATGCAGAAGAAATTGTTTTAACACAATATAAGCTTAACAATTTCCTAATAAAGATCATAAATATCCGGTATCCAGGGAAATACTAATGAAGAGAATTTTTGCTGGTTTTTTTTCGTTGGCAACTCAACAACAATAGTCAAAATGGTAACAAGCTAACGAAACAGTGCTGTTAATATAATGTAAATAAAAAAAATTATAAAAAAAAAATAAAAACGTTAATAAAGTCTTCAAAAAAAAAAATTAAAGAGAAAAAAAATTAAGTCATACACCATTTATGCCGTTTGATTTAAATTTAATTAAATTTGTCGCTTAATTTATCAAATTCTCAGCAGAATTTTACTTAACGAGCCGTTAGTTGTTAGACAACAAAGCAAAAGAAAAAAACGAATAACAGTGGTGTGTCAGGTTGAAAGGTTTGTCTAGTTCTATTTTTTAGCTGTGTTGCGAAAAACATTTTTAATAAATTGTACGAGAATAATTTCCAGAATTAAAAGCCTTATCATATAATAAATATTGTTACAACATTATATACTCTTCTTCTAATAGAAGAATTGACATACATAACATAATTGGCCATTACAAACCTTCAGTCAGGATTACGACCTAGCTTCTCACACCACTTATGTTGTGTGTGTTAATTTTATACTGAGTGGCGGGACCTACAGTTTAAAGTCGACTCCGAACGACAGATTTTTTTAAAAAGCTTTTCATGGCAATTTTATTTACTCTCAGAGTTTTTGCCAGAAATCTGCTGAGAGGAAGTCGCCGAAGAAATATTTTTTCATATTTCGTTTTTGATGACTGACCGGGGATTCGAACCCTGGCCTTTCGTCTAATAAGCCGACACACTACCTACTAGACTACGGCGACCACAAGAAGAAGAATTGAACATACCATATTATTGCCGCATAGGTTATGAAATATAACCTATAAAGTATCATTTTATAGCGGGTATTTTAATTTTTTTTTCAGATTTCACCACGAAATATCGAGAACTTTATCGCTGTTATCATACTATTTAAGTCCTCGTAGCCTAGTAGGTAGTGTGTTGGCTTATTAGACGTGAGGCCACGCTTCACACCCCGGGTCACACATCTCTAACAAAACGAAATATAAAAAAATATTTATATTCGACAATTTCCTCTCGGCAGACTTCTGGCAAAACCTCTGAAAGTAAAATAAAACTGCTAGGAAAGGATTCTCAAAAATCTGTCGTTTGGAGCCGCCACTTATGTATAAAATTAACACACTGAACATATATTTGTCGTGTGGGAAGCTAGGTCGTAATCCGAACTGAACGGTTTGTCCGCTAGGTATTCAGTCGTTCATATACCGAAAACTATTTTAGGAAACTGGAGATATTAAAGACCGCCCCCAGGTGAATCAGCCTTGTAAGCAAACAAATTAAGGCCCGGGAGATGAAAGGTCTAACAAATGACCATGAAAACCGGATATTTGTCGATTGCACCTTGGAAAAGCAAGCAAGCAATAGGATTGAAAAAGGCAAATCGATGTCTTTTGATGAAGCGCATAGACTTGCATAGAAAAATAAAAAATTGTATCTACACTGATTGCTTGGGTCGAAAGGATCATTCTCGGCCTCAGTCACGGTTTGATGTGGTATCGCTTACGAATATCTCATACGGGTTAAAACCTAAGCCAATGTTTGTCAAGAAATAGTTTTGAAAACTGTTGTAAAACCACTTCACCGTTTGTTTTATGTTTCAAAATCAAAGGTGACCTTTCCAGCAAAATTATACGCCAGCTCAAAAAGCTAAAATGGCACAATCTTCGAAGACAATTGACGACTAAGACTCTGAAGACTAGCCATCGGGATTTAAGCCCACTAAGAAACAAATTGTAAACAGTTATAGACGACATGATATGCCACAAAAAATATTCCCAACTTTGACTCTTTTTAGTCTTGATTCCCTCCCTGTGGCCAAAGTTTCAAACTGACGATGCGGCCAGTGCGTTTTAAGGCATGAATGAAGACCAAGGCAGACTGTATAGGTGCCCTATTATAGTCATAACAACCAGTAAAATGGCCCCAGAAATATTCTCAACTTTTAACTTAACTTACTTAACCAAGTATTCGCTTTGCCCCTGTTGGCAAGTCCGCATTTCTTAGCAATTTTGTTGTTTTTTTTACTTTGTTAAAATATATCATCAGTTGCTATTATCTTAACATATTTATTATAAAACAATGTAATAAAGAACTAAAATATCGTATTAAAATATATTTTTATTGTGTAACATTGGAACATTGTTTTACGACTCTTCGAAAAGTTTGCAAACAAAACTAAAGTCAAAGAGATAAAATAAGGAGAGAGAGAGATAGAGAGAGAGAGAGAGACATTGTATTATTATTGCTCAGGTGGCGTACATTTTATACTTTTTTTTTCTTTGTCCTGTTAATATACAATATTATGCATACGTACGTACATATGCGTTTCGTAAACTATTTTAATACAATATTACACGTAAGCAACACAAGGACAAAACTTATACCACTGCTAGCAGCGGTCCAAGTGAGTCTATCCACCTTAAATATTTTCATTCAAATTGGCTGTTGAATTTATATTGCTACTTGAGATACTAAACCATTTGTGGAAAACGAATGAAGCATAATTCTGGAACCATTTGAGCTCTTGTATTGCCCTTAATCTACATTCCCTGCTCTGCATCTGATACGTGCTCAGGTACATACTTCTGCAATGCGTTAATATCTCACAGGGTGATTCTTTCTCACCATCACAGACCCAAATAGTTGGGCTTGCTGTAATTCCTATTCGGAACAAGTATACTTGGAGTCTACAATGTCCTGTCAAAAGACCAGTTACTAACCTCTAATTTTAATTTCCCAACAAAACTTTTGATAACCTCAAGCCCATTTAGTTTGAAACCAATATTTGCCTCTCTTTATCTTCTCTTTCGTTTCCAAACATATGTTACCACTGCACACAAAGTTTCTGGTCCAATCAGCGTAGAAGTACAGGCCGATGAGCTGTTTATTGGCGCTTTTTCCGTATATACGTTCCGTAACGTTCCGCTAATTCTAACATTCGCTAACGTTCGTGTAATTCTTGACTAAAGTTTTCACGAATATTTATTCACCACTCAGCATTCACCATTGCACACAAAGTTTCTTGCCCAATCAGCTTAGAAGTTCCCCTTCTCATCAACCTGTTTATGACTGATATTTCCAAAAGTTCGGATAATTCAAAATTCTTAAAGTTTTCACGAATATTTTTTCAGTTGAAACTTCTTCTTACGCGGAATGACGTATATTCTTAATAGATTCTGGAACTCCTACCTATAAAGTGGAACCAGTTTACGTATTATTATTTACTTGACTGGCCATTAACAACCCGATTAACGGATTTCGGCCTGCCTTAAAACATCCTTCCAGGTGCCTCTGCTTCTCGTACGTCTACGCCAGTTGGTTACAACAATCGATGACAGGGCTTTCTCGAACTGGTCCTTCTAACGCAAACTAGCTCGTCCTCCTCCATTTGAACGACATGGCCGAGGCCATTCTCTGTGAGATTATGACACAGAGTATAACAGTCAAGTGGAACTGTTTACAGGATTTGTTCAAACATTTAATACTGACCGGCTGTTGACACAACAAGTGGGAAATCCATTCAATTCACGTCATTCAGTTCATATCACACGAGTTCAATCATAAACAGAAACTCCGTTTTATAACAGAGCTCTACATATTTTTTAAATTTCCTTTACACACTTAGGCTAAAAAGGAATAAGATTTTAAAACTTTTCAGAAAGTTTACGTTGGAACGACTCATTTGCGTAAAAGTATGAATGAAACAAAAACGATGAATGAATTGCAAATAGAAATAGAGAAAGAGAAAGAGAAAAAGTGAAAAAGAAATCCAAGAAAATTTGTTACACCGGAACTGACAGGATACAGAAGCAAACACTTGAAGGATATATAAACATATGTACTCCACTCGTACATAGATTTTCAAAGAATAGTGTGTGGAGATTAGAAAAAGTGTCATACAAGAACGTTGTTGCAATGTATGTGTTGGAATGTGTGTATGACAAAGTGAAATGTTTCCTTGACAAAAAAGAAATTCAAAAAAAAAAAATAAAAGAAGACATGGAAATGGAAAATAATGTAACAAGAAAAATAAAATCATTTGTTTGCAGGTGTTACAGGTAAGAAAAGTAAATGAAACAAAGAAAAAGCGTAACACAATGAGATCAGATTTAATTTAAGGAAATTAATTTCTTACTTTGTGTTACTCCATATACGAGGATTAATAGAAACATTATTAAGGGAAACTTATGTTCGTTTGGATTTCAAATTTAAGACAACTTAGCAGCCCTACTGAGCTTGTAATATTTCGTTTCGGGCAGCATTTCTCAGCGGTTCTAACCCATTTAAGAAGACATCGATTTAAGAAAAATTGTCTCCTGCTAGACAAGTTCTGTCTTCACTAGTAGCGATACCAGTACGGAGAGAACTCATGTCCTACGGTCCCCTTCTTGGTCTCCACTATAGCTCCTACAGTAGTCCATGCAATTTTAAAAGCAAGAAAATTTTGTAGTAACCGGATGGGTCAAGAATAGATCTTTTAACAGAAGCTGGACTTTTTTTGATTTCAAAATGAAATACTCCACACTCATGTGTAAATCCCAGCAGCAATACCAGTCAGGTTGCTATGCTAGCTCTCGGTTCTTTTGAGGTTAAATCGAAGATAGTATGGAGCTATCTGTGGAAGCCTTTTCAACTGAGTACAGAAACTACGGTTATCCTGGGACCCAGGTCATTTGGGAATTCACGGCAATAAGCATAAAAAATGAGCTTGCAAGGACAGTATCTTCATGTGCTGCATGTGAGGTCAGAAGCTTTCTACGGAGTGGATATAAAGATTTAGAAAGCTATGCTCAACGAACAAGAACATAAGGAAAGGCAAAGACTCTTTTCAAACCAAATGGTGTCAAGGCAATCAAAAGTTTTGTTGGGAAATTACAAAAAGAGGAGAGGAGGAGGAATAACCTGAGTTTGACAACGGTTCTTTGGAGGTGCACTGTACAACAGCAGCAATCGTCTGAGAAACTTTTGCTTGCGGTTGATAGCAAAGTTTTCTAACAGCACGGCTGTATTAAAACAGAAATTTATTACAGACTCGTATACTAAGCTCTTATCCTAGCCTGGTGATAAAATGTAACGAACACTATTTCTTCTCTTCGAATGCCCTTCTTATCCAGTATACCCGAAGGTAGTGTGTTGGTTTAATAGATACGACCCTGATGTCCAATCACGAGCTCAGACATCGCAACCAAAACAAGTCTTCTGGTACAATTGCTGAGAATAAATAAAATTGACGTTTTAACTTTGGGGTAAGCCACTAATGGCCAAAATTAACACACACACACACAACATGGAAGATATGAGAAACTAGGTCGTAATCGTGACTAAGGGTTGTAATGACCAATAACACTAAATAAGTTAAGTAAGATGGTTTTTAGGTAGTCAACAATACAGAATGCCTTTCTCAGCAACGTCTCAGGTCTGTAAAAACGATTGAAAAATTCCTAGATGAGTTCAGTTAAAACTGTGAGCATACGGTTGCAACTAAGGTGCCAAATTAGGTTCAAAGTAATTGAGAGAATCAATTAAGCACACCTCAGGGAATTTCTTTTACTATTTAGTATTGAAATAGTTTCGACATCGGGACAATATTAGAAATTTTTAAAAATTAAATTATAAAAGACAACTTAGAAAATATATTTTCGTGTAAAGATAATGGCTTGATGGAGTTCTTTATCCAAACTAAAAACTCTTAAACGTAAAAATTTCTTAAACTTACCTTCAAAATAATTCTGAATATTCCAATTTCTCGTAACTATTTTTTTAAAATAAAACGCATAAAGGAAATAAAAATTAATAACTTAAAGCAATGTATCACAATATTTAAACAATATATATTTATGTATGTATGTGCGTATATTCTTATGCAAACAATAAGTAGAAAATTAAATTTTTTATTTATTTTTTTCTATTATTTTTTATTTACTTTTTATATCATTTTTCTTTTTATTTACTTATTCCGAAAAATATGCGAATCATTTATTTAATTTTTTTTCTATTTAAGTATTTCACACGTTTTCTTTTTAAATAAATTTCGAAATTTCAATTCAGAGCCACCATTTGTTTATTTTTTGTTTTAAAACTCTTTCCGATTTACGTTGTTCGGATGTTGGAAAGCAGAAAAGCGTAACCACCGTTTCGAAAGACACCCGAAATAGATGCTCGCTTCATACCTAGTTGTTCGTTTAATATTTTGTTGTCCTTACGGTTAGTTGATTGTGTTTGTTGCTGTTATTATTGCTTCTATTTTCCTTCCACACAATAAAAACAACGAACATCCATTTACCGTTATACAAGCAATGAGTGAAAGTTCTTTATAAAAACACTCAAATGTTCTTTAGGGTTACCGTGTTCGATTTATTATTAAGCGTTTTTTTTTCAGGTTTTGAGTTAAAAGGCTAAAAAGTAGAATTTTCATAAAAGTAATTATTTTTCCATAAGAAAACATATGTATGTCGTACTTAAACCTGCTTAAAATTTTTTCTAGGCGCCTTTGTTTAACACACTTATCGAAGACTTGGTCCTTTCGACATAGACAAGATCATCCTCTACGCTGAGGTTCGTTGATCCTCGCATATGTTGGTTCGAATCCTGCCAAATTGTCAAATCCCAAAGAATCGAAAATACCGCGTAGGATTTTTCTCTCGAATACTGCCAAGGCAGCTGCACGTTGCTTTACATTGTCCACGATTCCGCACCATAGAGATAGAACCACGGCTAGTATGAGCAACATATACCATAGGGCACTAGTTTCATAACAGAGCAAAACCCTCTGTTTTTCAATTGCGTATTAAAAGCATAATGGTATAATTCTCCACACTTACTTCATCAATAAATGCCTGGACAACGTCATAGCTTTAGTTGTCGACAGAACTATATTAACAGACCTTTGTTCTAGAAGACTAAAGGCAGTATAATCATCTCACTTGGTATGAACAATGACGTCGTCGGCGTAAACAAGCAACTGGACACTTTCTTTCGCAGAATACCGCTCGTACGGTATCAAAACGTTCTGAAAGCTCATTTCTTACACTCTCGGAGCTGAAAGAGTTATTCAACGCCATATTACACAGCCTTATCTATTTCTTAGGAGTACCATGCTCGGGCGAATAGCCACACTGATAACATCCAAACTGTGCCTTTACTATTGGCTTCTGCCGTTACACGATACGCTCATAAGAACCTTAGACGTCGTTGGGAGAAGGCTTATAATTCCTTGTAATTGGCGCATAACATAGCGTCTCTATTTTTCAGGGCAGGCAAGATAATACTGAAGTGTCTTATGCGATTTATGGAAATCATAATTTCAGTGAAATTTATTAGCTCGTATTTGATTTCCATTAAAAAGGTCTTGTCGCAAGAACTGATATTCTTCAGATTAAAATCCAGTATCTGAAACGATATCAATTATTTTTATATGATTAAAATATTATTAAAATAATATTCTACGAATGAAGGTGGTAAATGCAGCCTTTCTTTACCTTTTTTGAGATTTTTCGTTAAGGATGTTCGAATACTTAAATTTGTCCATTATTTCCGTAATGAAAACTGGTTCATCAACCCCTACAGCGGACATACATCCCCGCACAGTCAGCCTCCACCACTATGGTTTATTGTAGAAGAAATGTTTTGTTTTTAAGCTCTGTATTGGGCTTTCTCCACACCATTTGATGACCATCCGAGCGAAAAATATTAAAACAGCATTTTATCTCAAAATTTATGGCCGTGGCCATGGCCGAGCTAACACAGGCGCTGGATGTTAATACGCTACACAACGGTTCATATAATTGAGTAGCCTCACTCAGGCTCACTGTTCGATCGGATGCAGAAACCATCGCTAACTCTCACTGGACCGAAGATCAAAACTTTTCTCTCGAATACTCTGAAGGCTACAACGTCAGTGCTTAATGGAGTCCATGCCTTTGCACCATAAAGAAGCACACGGAGAATGAGTCTTGTAGAGTATTAATTTTGTCGTACGAGAGAGGCTTCTGCTATTCAATTGCCCATTGAGACCATAGTAGCATAAAAATTCAGGCGATTTACGTAAACAGTCCTTCTCACACTTTAAGCGCTTCTTTTGATTCGCTAAGAAATCAAACCAACAATTGTAATTAGCCTTGTGTAACACTCTTCTGGCCGCTACATGAACATCTTTCCCAAACTTATCACTGATCTTGATTGAGTTTATTTTTGATTAAACTTTTATCTTATTTATTATCTGCCTACATTCATAGGCATATAAAAAATATGGCAGTGAATTCAATTGAATTTTGTAGAAAAATCATCATTCTATTGAACCAATATATTTTTTAATCACCAATCACTTTTACAACACCACTAAAACAGTCTTGAAGCTGAATATGCTTGATGTGCCAATAATTTAGTTCACCATTAAAATAATTTTATATTTACTAATGTACTGCGTGTCTACAATTTACACTAACAATTAATGCAATTCAGCAATAATTTCTGTTTTTTGTTTTTGTTTTTCCCCTTATTTGCTTATCAGTTCTTTATTCAGTTACTTGTGGTTGTTGCTGCGTGATATTTTTTTCTACAAAGAAGTGTTGCAGAACGTTTTAAATTTCGCTTTTATTTATTAAGTAAATTTTAGTTCCATTGTGTTACAACAACACTACATCGCTCTCTCAGTCTTTCTCTCTCTCTCTGCCAGCAAAGTGTGGAACGCTTATTTAAACAGTGTTACCATCCACAATATATACACTTGCACATTACATATTTTAAGTAAAATTATTTTATGTTACTAAATGTTTTATTATACTTAACATGAATTTTCTTGTAGAAAAAAAATTAAATGTAAACACATTAAAAAATCAATTCTTATATTTTTGTGGAATTAAAACCATTTTAAATTCAAATCTTTATTTTTTTCATTTAAAATTCCCTTCATTGTGGATCTTAACATTTTATGTTTTACACTGTGGCATCACTTTTTATGTATCTCAATGCCTGCTTTCTACTTGTTCGGCTACTTTTATGTACACACAATTATTGCCGAATCAGTTATAATTGAGTTTTCATAGTGTTCGGCTGTGTTTTCAATAAGAGTATATTTTTTTTAGACAACATAAAATGAAATAAAAAAGAAAGGTAAGCAAAAGATTTTTCTTGTGATTTCCACTTGTCCTAATCACCAAACTGTAGTAAAAGATTTTTCATTTATTCATAAATATTTTTATTTGTTATTTAACTAAAATAACAAACATGTTCGTTTTTTTTATCAAAACATCCCAGTTATAAATAAACTAGTGGTCAATGTATACAAATACATGTAACGAACCTGATAAGAAACCTTTTCTTTAGAAAATAACAAACAGCTAATAGTACAGTTTACATAGAATTCGGAGAAAAAACGATCTTTGATAGCAAATTTTGTCAGCAGGAATATATTATTTTTCATTTATTTTTGGTAAACAAAGTGACAATGTTGTTGACTTTAACGTATGAAAATCGCTAAAATAAAAAACCTTACTTCTTAAAAATAATCTTAACTCTAAAGTAATGTTTTTTAATTAATGCAAATAAACGTTACATGGTACAATGTTCTAGAATTACATACATACATACATAATTGGTCATTACAACCCTTCAGTCCGGATTAGAGAGCTAGTATCTCATACCGCTTATGTTGTGTGTGTTAATTTTATACATGAGTGGTGGGACCTACAGTTTAAAGTCGACTCCGAACGATATATTTTAAGAAACTTTTCATGGCAATTTTATTTGCTCTCAGAGTTTTACAAGAGAAGTACGGAACAAATATTTTTCCATACTTTGTTTTTTAATATCTGACTTGGGTTTGAACCGTGGCCTTACGTCTATAAGCCAATATTACCTGCTAGACTAGGGCGACAAGAATTATAATTATTAAATATATTAGGAAATATAAAAAAATTTTTAGAGGAAATGTTTAAACGAATTTCTTTTTACGTCCCCTTACACTTGTCGTTCAAGTTTTACTATTGTTTAAAAACCCATAAACTCTAAAAGTCATTACTAGAAGGCTGCTAACTGGAATTCGAGAAAGAAATATTTTTCATACACCGTATTGTTCGAGATGTCTGGGCCAGGGGTTGAACCACAAGCGCTAGTCTGAAAAATATTTCAAGTTTTTATTCCATATCCACATAATGTAAATAAAATAATTTATTAGATATAGGATTAAAAGACAATATTACAAGAAAAATTAGGAAAAACAATTAAAAGCGGAACAGAGTAGTCAAAAGTGATAATAAAGTTCCCATGGAAATGTTAGATAATTTTGAGCACAGGAATAAAAACAAATCAGATTATAATAAAACAGTCTACGTAGATATTAGGTATGCCAATCGTGATATCCCGATCTCGAAAATCCCGGGTTTTTCGGGATCCGCAAATTTTTAAAACTTGTCCCGGGATTGTAAATTCATACATATATAGTTTATGAAGTAAGAAAAAAAATTTTTTATTTAATATTACATTAAATAACACCCTTGTAGTTTTTCAAGCGTATCATGCCCTCGAATTGAAAGAGAATCCAACTTCCATTGTTAAAAAATTAAAAGTTTCCCCCGAGGTCCAATAAAATCTCTTAATACAGCTGATGATTTAGACAATCAACTTTCTAAATAAATAGATTTGTTTGAATCACGAGGTGTTTGAGGTAACTATTCACCTATCCCGCATATAGCTATCTTGAAACCATTTTGCTAAGAAATGTAGAAAGATGTTTTTCAGCGGCAACGTATGTTCGCAAAAACATTAAGGCTCTACGATGAAATATTAGAGGCTTTGATCTTTTTAAAAAAATACTTAAATTAATATATTCATTATTAATATTATTTTGGACAGAAAATGGTGTTCTTAAAAAGGTAGATATCTGTTTGTTCTTTAATGTGTTTGTGTATGTATGTATGCCGTCGCAGATGATTAATTTTAATTTGCTAATTTATGCTTTTTGTTACTTTTTTTCTGTTTTTTATTTTATAACATGTGTATTGCGATAAAGATCAATTGTTTTTAGAGTTTATTTATTAAGGGAAATTCACGAAATCCCGGGATATTTCGGGATTTTGATCCCGATTTGTCCCAAAAAATCCCGGGATCGGGATTTTTAAGAATCAATCTCGTTTGGCATTCCTAATAGCTATACACGGAAAGAAAAATAAAAAAGTGACGGCCATAAATCAACAATAACTTCTGGAAGTTGTCAGAACTATAGAAGAATGATAGAAGTATAAATAGAGAGAAAGGAACTTTGTCAGGCACTTATTGTAAAATGCGCATTTTCGTGTTTAAATAATTCAATCAGAGTATAGTATTAAATTAAATTTAAATGCACTTAATTAGTTATTTAAAATTGGAATCCACTACAATAAAATCATTTCTAAAAAACACAAAAAAGTAACGTTTTATTAAATCTGGCAGCTCCCTTGTTTAGTACATAGAAAATCTTTT
>QOCX01003283.1:0-18046 GCA_005959815.1 Sarcophaga bullata | reverse complement strand
CAAAATCGTTATTAAATTTTTTCCCACCCAGTTTTATTACAAAATTTCTTTTCTTTAATTTTTTTCCAATAAAGTTTTTACATTTGAAATAAAAAATAAATGGTTTTACTATCTTACCGTCTTTTTGTTCCTGTAAAGCCGATTGTAGATTGTAGAGGCAATCCCTGGTGGGGGTTAAATGTATCTACCTTTACATTCTGAATTGTAAAAATTAAGAAGCTTTAAACTCCTTCAAACTATCCATTCCGAGAACACCGTGATCACTACTTTCCAGAAAGTAAAACATCAACAACGAGCATTATAATAAAGTCAGGCAGAGCTAGGTTTTCTTTCCATACGTAATTGGCCATTACAACCCTTCATATGTGGTGGGACCGACAGTTTAAAGTCGACAACAGATTTTTGAGAAATTTTTTCATTAAGTTCTTGCCAGAAATCTGCTGAGAGAAAATTGCCGAAGAAATATTTTTTCATGTCTCGTTTTGTTGGAGAAGTTTGATCTGGGTTTTGAACCCTGGCCTCAAATCCAATAAGCCAACACACTATCTACTAGACTATGACGACTTCTTTGATGCATAGATCAGGCTAAATTTTGATCAATTTCTTTGGTTATGTTGAATTTGAGAATCGCTGTTGTTTGGGAGTTATTCGCAAATCGCACGATCTCATTGGAAACATCACTTCCACCTAAGTTGACCATGTCCTTACTATCCACGCCATCAAATTCAGACCAAAGGAAGTTGGTAATTGACTTATAGTGCTAGTTAGTAGATGATCTGACCAACGTCTTTATAAAAAATGTATGGACTGACTGATGATGATTGCAGTCAAAAATCCACACCAAACGTAGATTTTTTCGGTATGCTTTTGACGCTCTTGGTTCTCATGTGGATTGATATCCACACAGATTCGTCAATTTTATTTGTCTATGCTGACATTTATGCCAAATTGTTGTTCTTCGTGGATATTCGCATCGCTAATACTGCATTTGTCGACCATTAGAACCTAGCTGATTGCACACACACATAATTGGTCACTACAATCCTTCAATCACGCTTACGATCTAGTTTCTCACACCACTTATGTTATGTTTGTTAATTTTATACATGAGTGACGACGCCTACAGTTTGAAGTCGACTCCGAACGATAGATTTTCGAGGAACTTTTCATGATAATTTTATTTACTCTCAGAGTTTTTGCCAGAAATCTGCTGAGAGGAAGTCGGCGAAGAAATATCTTCTTATATTTCGTTTTGTTGAAGATTTCCAACCTGGACTTGAAACTTACGTCAAATAAGTCAACACATTATCTACTAGATCAAGGGCCGACTGTTTTCAATTAAATCCTTTCGCGACTGCGCAGCTGTACAATACATTTTAACTTTTCACGGCTACCATGCTGTACGCAAGTGAACAAACAAATGACTGCCGTGTATATGCGGCATCAATCTCTGTAGGTCAATAAGTAACTGCCGTAGTTACACGATATCAGTCGCTGTGATTTACCAAGTGACCAAGTGGCGACAATTTTGTCTATCTGAATTCCATACGGTACTACCATGCTGTGTCATTATCTTTTTGCTGTGCTCTTACTCACCCTTACTAACCTAGTCTGCGTTACCGTTATTCCTTAATAGCATTTCTTTTCGATCATTAGAATGCCAGCAATTTTGGATATCTTTTCCACTTCAGTCACTTCAGACTAGAATTTTTTCCACTTTCTTGCTTAATTAGTCATTAAAACTATTTAGTCAGGATTACAACCTAGCTACTCACGTCATAAAATAAGTTAGTATTGTTGTTCTAGAACTCTATTCTATTGTTGCTCCAGAAGTTGGCCGAGAAACTAAGTTCTATGAGAGTTTAGGGAAAAGAAATTGAAAGGTAGTCCATACGTACTTACGTAATTGGTTATTACAACTCTTTAGTTAGGATTACGCCTTAGGTTCCCATACCATTTATGTTGCGTCTGTTAATTTTAGCCATGAGTGGCAGGACCCGCAATTTAGCTTCGATTCCGAGTAACAGATATGACATGCTTTTCATGGTCATTTTTTTACTCTCATATTTCTTCATATTTCCTAGCTACAGGCTGCGGTCTAATAAGTCAGCAAACTGCCTAATAGGCTAGGGAAAGAACACAAACGGCTGTTCGCTTTCAAACGGTATACAAAAGCCTATCTCCAGCAATTTGATTGCATAGATTATTGTTTTTACTTTCTGCGAACGAATTTATTTTCGCTCCCTTAAGCTTTCGGCGTATAACATTGACCCTGTCTCATTATGGAGTCCTTTTGAAGGTTAATACCATACCCTTTTTAGCAATTCTCTGTGGCTTAATTACACTCTGTCTAAACGTGAAGTCACGTTGTGTTGTGTTGCTTATAACTTCATTAAAAAAATGAGTAATTTTTTTCTCTCTCTCTCTCTTTGCTTTTTTCTCTTCTGTCATATTTAATTAGAAACAGAGTCACTAAAAATTTTTTCACGTTGAACTTCTATGTTCGAGAGTTTCCATTGCCAATTTTAACTCATCCGTATGCGAAAAACAGAAAAATTTATCGATGATTTCAAATCAACCATAAAATTTTTGTGTTTGAAGCAATTAATCAAAATTACTGCAATAAACCAGAGAGAGAGAGAGAGAGAGAAAGAAAAAATCATCATCAACAGACTAACACAGAATGAGCAGCAGGAACAAATGAAAAAAAAAAAAATAAAATTGGACGGCATGACACTGCCAAAAAGTATTGAAATGGAAAATTATTGCAGAAAAAAAGGAAAATCAAAAGAGAGAGAAAGAGAGAGAGAGAGAAAAGTGCACAAAATGTTGCAACGAGTTGTGCATAAAATATGCCTAATTTACGCTGCTCCACAGCAACAACAACATTATCATCAGGCACAAAAATCAATGGCTATGCTAAGAGCATTGCCTGACAAGTTATCAAAAGAAATGAAATCATTATTAAGCACAGGACGAAAAAACCAGAGAGAGAGAGATAGGGAAAGAGAGAAAAAACAAAATGGAACCTTTGAAAGCATTGGAGAAAAAATATCACTGTACAAGAGACATCTTGTACGAATGGAATACAAAAAAACAAACCCAGAAAAAAAACGCCAAAAAAAAAACCGAAAATGCAATTTAAAATCAATTTAGCGCTATTGCTGATTTAGCGTCTTTTTGTGGTTGCCTTACAACCATTTTGCAAAAAAAAAAAGAAAGGAAAACTCAACACAAGAAAAGCATTTTTCGAAAAAGAGCTAAAAAACCATGTTTAAACGTTTCATTCTATTCGTAAGAGAAATAGCACAGAAAACATACATTTTTGTTTGGGTTGTATGCCAGTAAATGGTATGATAATAAGGAAAGATACTTGAAAATTGGTTACAGCCACTACAATCCTTCGCAAAAAAACAAGAAGAAGAAGAAGAAGAAGAAGAAAAACATTGTGAAGATTCAAGAAAAACGATTTTTAAATTGTTCTTGTGGGAAAATAGTAAATTAGAAGAGGAATAGAAGGGATAGGTAATAGACGAACGGAAAGGTTGTTATAACGTGTGCTCAATGATATTCCTATAGAACAAAAGGATTATTTTTCCGGGGATGCTAATTCCTGCATTTGTATTCTAGACAATCCTTACTGTTATGGGTGTTGCAGATATGCTATTGGGTCTTTCATTAAGCGCTTTCTATATATAAATGTAAACAAAACAAAATCTATGTGAGACATCATCAAATTTTGTTGTTAAACGTTCAAATATTCGCTACGGCTCCTCGGGGTGAAAACGTATCCCTAACGTCTAATTTCCTATGACTGCAGCACATAAATCAGGCTGAATTTGATCGATGGCAGGGGTTACATTGGCTATGACTTAAGAAAACTTCACATGAAAAACGCTACCTGGGTCACATTGCAAGATCTCTATGAGCTGACCATTTCCTCCATGCTGTTGTTGTTGTCACGACGCAAAAATTGGCAAGTTACAGAGCGAAATTCTCCTGCACAATTTCGCAGACAGCGGCGATATCGTGTTTCGTTGAGGTACGAGTGTTGGTCGATCGTTTACTGAATCAGGGTACTCGAATTTTTCCACTTTAGGGCGTTTATGGTCATCGTAAAATATGTGAAGTTCGTGTTATGTTGCTTGGATGGAACGCCTATTTTGACATCTGTTCGCGATACTAACTATCCTATCATAACGGTAACTACAACGACTAACAGAGCAGTTGAAACTGAGTACGAACTTAACGAACTATACCCCCCTATTATCCTCTTTTTCCATGGTTGGAGCATTTAATGGACTCCAATCTCTATATGAGATGTTTTCATTAGCCCATTGGGCTAGTCGGTGCGCAACTCCCAAATCCATCATCTGGTTCTTGTGAAGCAGTAGTCTTTAAAATTCATAAAATGCAAACTCCCATTTCGTTAATATGTCTGATAGGAACAAACCCGGCCCTGAATATCATGGAAAATTCTCTATAATCTCAGTTATGTTGTATGCGATTGAAATCCCGGTTAGTAGGGCGATGTAGTTATTTGATAATAGCACCTGGTCCTTTGAAACCAGACACTTCAAAAATTTGTAAGGTTATGATAAGTCCCAAGGCCATTAAATCCTAAGGTAAAAAGGAGGTATTGATTAGTACATCCATCATCCAAGATGAATGCAGAGAGCTCAATACAAAGATGATTCGAAGATTTATGATCTAAACGACTTCGACGGAATATAAATCCAGGTAAAAGGTCCTTCGTCAAGTAAATATTATACAGTTTTTATGCCTGACAAATCTGGTCCATATAGATAGATAGATAGACACACAGGACAAAACTTGTTTTAAATCTACCCAGAATCAACTTTAGAGCCTAATAGCAGTCGGAAATCATTCTGTGAAGGATATTAACATACTTTTTGGTAGCCTTACGGATCTCAAAGTATTTCGGTCTAACGTATCGACCTCTAAGACGCCCTCTGCCGTGAATCTGAGATGATGAGACGACGAAGCTATACGCGTATTAAGACATGGTGGTGTAGCGACAAACCGCAGAGAGAATGCAGTGACTAAGCATAGCACAACCATCGAACTCTACTGTTAAAGATTTTGGGTATAACATGACTTGATATAACAGGCGCCCTAAGCCATGAATCTGAGATGATGGAGCTATTCATATTAATATGCTTGGTATACCAACAAACTGCTGAGCGAATGGACGCTCGAAGAAGTTCTTTTTATTAAAGATCACTATCTGCATGCTTACTATTAGCAATGTTGTTGTAATTGATTTTGTAAACACCAAAAGGACGGCTTCGGTTACGATAAGATTGCGCAGCGAGTCTGGCCAAGAGTGCAGCATCCCGCATGGCAGCTGGAGTCATTGCTGGACATTGAACTATTGGCATTCATGTGAGACATATTGGTTCTTGGACATAAGAAAAATTATTTCTGCGCGAGAAGAAACTGTCCTGCAGCTATTGAATACAACTGAATAGCTCAGCGATTTGACGAAGAAGGAGAGAATATCTAGATTTCTACTATGCAGACGATTTTAATGGCCTGTCGAAAATGAACACTACAAGTTATGTAAAGTGGCTCCACTAGAAACTCGAGATGGTTTCATGGGATTTGATCGAGTCACATCACAATGAGCTAAAAAATGGACTTAGAGCGCCTATGCTATTTTCATGGGACGAGGATTATCCCTATCTGCAATAAATACGACAATAATCTTGTTTCATTCGATTTTTTTTCTGACTTGTCCTTTCATTTTCAATTTGGCGGTACCAGGTATGTAGAGGGCTGCCTTTCCTACAACAGTCTTGTGGATTATATGCATTGATATGCTATGTAATATCTTCAGTAGGTTTATAAAAGCCGTACCCTGTTTAGCATAATTTCTGCATTAAATATTTCAACTTTAATGGGCATATGAAATGTTAGAAGTCATAGCCGTTCTTTACATCAAAGACTTCAACTTATAACAACGTCGTATGGGCTACCTTAATAAATTTTTTACTTGTTATTATGTAAAGAAAAATCGGTTCCAAATATCGACCCCTCTACTGCTAGATAAAGTTCTTGTGAGAGTTATTATTGTGCTGTCACTATACGATATTGACAGAAGCAACGAGGAAAATAAGGATCTTCTCTTTTAAACAAAAAGAAAATACTGGGCCTATAACTATTGCCCAATATTTTCAATAGAATTTAAATGTATTTAAAAAAATGCAAGTTATCGATAACTGAACCTATTTGCAATTTACCGAATGTAGCCTACAAAGCGAATTATTACAAGAAAAGGAAGAAAATAAATTATTTTTGTACAAGAATAAAAATAAAAAGAAGTAAAAGGAAGTAAGGGAAAATAAAAGAAGAACAGAAAAAAGCCAAGGCTGTTTTACATGTCGATAAGAATGCAAAATGCATGCATAAATCTATGAAATAAAAAATATATTTTCTTAAATTGTTACGTTCAAAAGAAATAAACGAAATATTGTAGCAAAAAAAAAAAAAACACGTTGCTGGCTAACGAACACATGCTCTTTGAGAGCTACAACCTTAAAAGAAAGGAAGTAAAAAACCAAAACAAAGGAAAAAAAAGTGAAAAAAATTGATGGTAAAAAGGCTGCCATTTGCATTTAGCACTCTCTCTTTGTAAAGAAGGTCTTCTTGTATTAAGGATGACCGTTTTCTCTATTTCTCTCTCCCTTTTTTTTTTTTTTTTTTTTTTTTTTTTTTTTTTTTTGGCAACCAAAAACCACGAAAACTATACTTTGAAGACAAGAATTTTTTTGAGCATGAAAAAAGATTAAAGAAATCTTTAAAGAGAAATAATTTTAAAGCAGAAACAAAGAAGAATTTCTACTTTAAAATCTTCAAACAAATTAAAGCTGTTTTTGGTTATAAATTCCTACTGTTCTCACCTTCTTTTCTTCCCTGTAATGGTTTTAATGCCCTTAAAAAAAAAAGAAAACTTTTTCGATTTAATTAACCTGTCATTACAAAAGCTTCAGAAACTACCATGGAATAGAAACTTTCCATTTTTATTAAACGCAGCTGAAGTTTTTTTTTTTTTTTTGTATCAAGGTTTCCGCCATGAACCATAGGAAGCATAACTATCCTGTGCTTAAGTTAAGACGCTGTGAATATGTTTTATTTTTACTGTGCAACAATATTTTCATATTTTTAACTCTGGCGTTGACAAAATACCAGATTCTACTTCGCGTGCAACTTAATTTAACTTGACTTCCTTGTGCAACACTTAAGAAAACTCCTTTAAGTCATTTAAATGTTTTTTGTTTTCCCAAAAGAAGATGCAAGGCAATAGGGAGTGCATCAAAAGAGGTGGCAGTTAGAAGTCTAATGATAGCACCATTGATTGAAGAAAAAGTTAGCAACACTGTTCACAAACTATTCAAAAGCCATTAACCCTTTCAGTTAGGTTTACAACTTAGCTTCACACACAACTGAAGTGTATGTTAATTTCATCCATAAGTGGCATGGCCTACAATTTAAAGTCGACATCGAACAACAGACTTTTTTCAGAAACTTTCCATGGCAATTTTTATTCACAGAATCTGTGAGGCTGTCCTTATCGGTTCACTAGACAAATTTTCCTTCTCCCAAAAATTCTGATTGTATACATCAGTAACTCCCGGGCATTCTCAGAGACCTCTAGAAACTTGTTTCCCCTTTAGATTGTTGATTTAGCTATGATATGTCGAAGCAATTAAGTCGCCATAGTCTAGTAGGCCGGGTGTTGGTTTAATAGACGTTAGTACACGGTTCAAACCCCAGATGAGACATCTCTAACAACAATCTTTCACCAGATTTCTGGGAAAAACTATCAGAGTAAATGAAAAAAATTCTCATAAAAATTTCTTAAAAATCTGTCTTTCAGAGTTGTCTTTAAACTATAGGTTCCGCCACTCATGTATAAAATTAATACACACACAACATGAGTGTTGTGATAAGTTAGGTTGTAATCCTAACTAAAGGGTTATTCTGTTTCGTTCAGCAGCCTTCTGACAAAAAAGTTTCTGTCACACAAAGTCGACATTAAACTCTGGGTCCCGACACTAATGTATAAAGTTAACACACACAATGTGTGTGTAAGTAGTGTGAGAACCTAGGCCCTAATCCTGATATGTATGTGAAGCAACTCTTTGGTAATTCTATGGCATTCCCATATCCAATTAATGGCGTAGAGATGACCATTCACTGAAAGAATAAGTTTGTAGAGATCTGCTCAAACTCAACGCGAATTTATTCATCAGCTTGTGTTAGTTCCCCGGGGGCCTTTGCAATGTTATATGCGTATGAGTGACTTTTGTTCAGAGACCTGTATTAGCATAGAAACGTTTCCGAAACCATTCCAACCTGAAATTTTTGTTCTCAACTAAAGTGGTGTGTTTGATTATCTTCCTTTGTCCCGAAATGTAGACATGTCGTTATGATATGCATAGGCTTGCAGGGAAATCATGAAGATGTTATCCGAAAATTATCCACTGAAAGCAGAACTATGATGGGCAGACAGATAGTGACGTATGTAGCCTTCATTTTAGTGCGCGTAACAACTCTAGAAGCAGTTCAAGTGCTGTTGGATTAACCGAAGTAATGACAACCACTCCTACAGAGAACATGCAGATCTGTTGGTTGTAAGTCTGTTGCACTTGGCAGTGAAGACCAAACTTTGTAAACTATTGGTCAGAATCGAGGAATTCGACCTAATAAACACGCATTATAAATCCTTAACATCAAATCGAGTGACTCACTACTCTTTTCCTAACTATCCCCTGAACAAAACCAGCAGATTTCGTGACCTTGGAAATGTTTTACAAAAGGGAATGGAGTTACCTAGAGGCCTTTATAATATTTTAAATGCTGGACCATTTTGAGTTATAAAAATGGATCGAGCAGAGATTTTAGAACAGGAGTAAATATATCGAGCAAACGGAAGTCAATGGCATTGAAAAATTGATCAGTTCAACTTGAAAGGGATGTACAAATGAATGCCTTCCCACTCAACTCTTTCTAGGCTAAGTCGATAATATGGGGAGAAAGCTGAATCAGTTAAGTAGAGCAAATAGTATTACCATCTGCTGGGTTCCAGGTTGTCTGGGAATTTGCGGAAATGCGCAGAACAATAAGGAGGAAGGCAAGAAAGCCTTAATGCCACTGACCAGTTCTCTGTGTGGAGTGGGGGGGAGAGTTTTGATAAGGTATACTTATCCAACCGGAAGATATGGAACCCGAGAGGTACTTGTTAAATGAAATAAAAGTTTAGGCAATTACAACTCGAGTAGATTTGAGTCATGCATCAGACTATCCATAAATTAATTGAGGTAAGCATTCGGCCGAAATCAAGTACGTAGCATGTTGGGTTATAGACATAAGGCTTCGGTTCAAACCCCTAGTCAGATATCTCTAACAAAACAAAATAAAAAAATATTTCTTCCTCTCAGCAGATTTCTGGCAAAAAACTCTGAGAATAAATAAAATTGCCATGAAAAGTTTCCCAAAAATCAGTCGCTTGTAATCGACTTTAAACTGTAGGTCCCACCACTCATGTATACAATTAACACACACAACCTAAGTTGTTTGAGAAACTAGGTGGTAATCTGGAATGAAGGGTTGTAATGACCACGTAATGTAAGCATCAGGCCTTTAAATGGGCACTGTGGTTTGAAAGAAGACGTGTTTAGGCTGGTAATCATCTCGAATCCGAAATCCCAATTTTGGGATAATAAGGATGAACTTTCAGAACAAATTGTGAAGCATTGATGCCTCATGAGAAGGATAGTAGGTGCTGGACAGCATGAGCAGTTGGTCTAAAGGTTTGAAGATTGAGTTCAGTGCAATATAACGTATGGTCCCTGTACTACGGCAGCTCTACATGCCAGTAATAATCCCCGAAGGATAACAGGTGTTGGACGGCAAGAGCAGTTGGACCACAGGATTGAAGGAGACATTATATGAATGCCTTCAGGGCATTGCAATAGATCATATGGTCGCTATACTATGGCAACTCTACACTTTAGTAATAATCATAACACCACCTCTCCATACACCCTTTTTGCAAAGCGTCACAAGTTTTTTATCATCTTTTCCAGACGACTCAACCCGGTGGGAATATAAATTAACATTTATGTGACGATACCGGAACTTGAAAATTCACTGCGAATTTCTCTAGCAAAACTTATGTGTCTGTCAGTGTTTCTGTGTGTGTGTGTGTGTTGTAATTCAATGTGTTGAAAAGTTGCGAAAAGCAGGAGCAGGAGCAGCAACACAACTACTATAGCAATAAAAAGGAAAATAGAAGAAGAAGAAAAAGAAGGAGAAGGAGAAGAGGAGAAGAGAGAGAATGGAAAAAAAATATGAAAATTAACTTAATTTATATCATAAACACTAAAAGACGCTTAACGACTTTTATTCACTTCACTTGCTGCACACTACATCAGCTACCACTTTTCCTCATAACTTTTTTCTAGTGGCTGTTGTTGAGCTGTTTATGTTGTTGCTATGTTAGTTGTGTTTACGGTTTCTAGTTGTACAATTGTTGCAAGTAGATGATATACAACGGTACTACACTACAACAATAATAACAACAACAACAACAACACTATTTACACACTTATTCCCTTTTATGTTCCATACACCAACACAAGTGAAGTTGAAGTAGTGAAGTGTTGTTTTAGTTGTTTTATTGTGTATGACCATTATGTGCTGTTGTTGTTGTTGTTGTTGTTGTTATTTTATTTGTGGCAATTTGTTTACTTTTGGTTGCATAGTGCAGCGTTAGGAGACAATTCGCCATGTTATGACAGAAAGAAGGTTTGAAATCATACATAGGGGAGAAGGAGCAATGCAAATAACAACAAGTAACAAATGACTTTAGGATTTGTTGTTGTTGTTTTCACAAAAGCAGTCTCATAAAGTTGCGGATTTCTGTATAACAAATTAGGGATCAGTTTTTTGTTGTATTATTTCCCCTTTATGGAAATAAGTTTTGTTGTGTTGAAATAAGCAGAGGTAGCTTAGAACAGGGTTTTGTATAGTATGTGCGTAAGAGATACGGATTAAGTTTCATTCACGTGTTTTAAGAATTTAAAGTCAAAAGGTTGATTCAAATTTGTCTAGCATAAGCGCCAAAGTATAATAAATTCAAGGACATTTAAAGATAGGATTTCAGTGAAACGTTTATTTCCTAATAATGCTTGGACTTTGATGTTCCTGGATTACCTTCAGCAGCTTAATCAATTGAAAAGATTTTCGTTCAGCTTTTTCCATATTCCGAGTATTATCTCGATAATTTGATTTTCAGATGCTTCAACTCACTTAAGTGCTCATTACAATCATTTAGTCAGGATTACAACCTAGCGTATCATCCATGTTGTGTGTGTTAATTTTATCCATGAGTGTTGAGACCCAGAGTTTAACGTTCGCTTCGAATTACCTATTCTGAATTACCAATTCTGTTGAAATGAACATTACAACCCTTTGGTTAGGAATACAACCTAGCTACCTACCACACATGTTGTGTGTGTTAATTTTATCCATGGGTGATGCAACCTACAGTGTAACGTCGGCTACGAAGGACAGATTTTTTTGGGTAACTTTTCATGGCAATTTTTTATTTACCCACAGAGTTTTTGCCAGAAGACTATTGAAAGGACGTTGCCGATAGAAACCTGCTCCATTGAATGAAGTCCAAGACGTAAACATCCCATAAAAAAAGAGTTGCGTTCATTCGGATGACTAATCTTTCTGGAAACTTACATGCAATAAATACACCATCAATCATGTTGTTGGACCCTTGGTATTGTCCTATTGAAGCCAAAAACCGTCCACTTCACAATCTTGAAATGCAGGTCAGAGGAAGTTGCTTGGCATAGGGTTATAATGCTCTGAATTGACGGTAACATATCTGCCATAGTCATTTTCGTAATAATACGATCCAAATCTAAGCACGCATGTCTCTTTGTGCTGGAATTTTTATTGCAAAAGCTTAGCAGTACAAATCAGCCAAAAATCAAATTTTGGATACTCGAGGATTCTAAAGGAATATTGGAACTATTAAGGGTAAAACTACATGATACTACATTATGACTACATACATGCATACATAATTGAGCATTATAACCCTCCAGTTCGGATTACAACCTAGCTTCACACATCACTTATGTTGTGTGTGTTAATTTTATACAAGAGTGGCGGGACCTACAGTTTAAAGTCGACTCTGAGCGACAGATTTCTGAGAAACGTTGTGATGGCAATTTTTTATTTGCTCTTAGAGCCAGAAATCTGCGGAGAGGAAATCGCCGAAGAAATAATTTTTCTTATTTCGTTTTGTTCGTGATGTCTAATTTGGGGTTTGAACCGCAGTCTTATCCCTAATAAGACAAGACACTACCTACTAGATTACGTCTACTTCATTATGACTACTTAAGGAAATTCGGAATATTTGTGCCGTAAAGAACGGCTTGGAAAAATTATGTATTGGACGTCTTTAACGACTTCACTCAGATTTTCACGGGTGATTCGAAACTAAACGATGCAGTGGGAGTATATGCAGCATGTATCCATGGCAAAAGACTTCTGCATTTCGTTAAGGATTCTGTTTTAATTTTCATGGTTTGTTCCGTTGGAACATGTACCCATGGCAAAAGACTTCTGCAGGAGCTGTAAAGACGAAGAAAAGAAGAAAACTGTTCTTTACCTATTGGGTACATGCTGTTTCGATGAAAAAGAAAGCATCTTTACTATGTAGTCGCCGTAGTCTACTAGGTAGTGTGTTGGTTTATTTGAAACCCATGGTTGAAACCTCTGTTCAGACATCTCCAATAAAACGAAAAATGAAAAAATATTTCTGAGGCGACCACCTCTCAGCAGATTTCTAGCAAATACTCGGAGAGTAAATAAAAAATTGCCATGAAAAATTTCTCAAAAAAATCTGTTGTTGAGCGTCGACTTTAAAGCGTAGGTCCCGCCACGTGTAGAGAAAATTAAGCTCGCAATCCTGACTGAAGGGTTGTAATGACCAATTAGGTATTTATGAAGGCGATCTACATCATAAGTCGATAATGAAAATTAGAGTTTAAAGGCATCAGCAGCTCATAAACTTAGAGTAATGTAAAGCTGTAGCCTAAGTGTGTCTAACCCAACTGGTTTGGTTGAAATCCTAGTTCACTGCCACACTTGATTTCATATCCTATGATTCCATATCCTTATTGTTATCCAAATTAAAATATTTAAACATCTCTTGCCACACATTATTTCTCTTTAATTTCCACCTTAAACGTTTAACTGTTAAGAAAATTTCCTAGCAAATTATCGAATTTTCAGTCTTAATGCCATTTCGTTTAAGGTCGTGCTACAAAGTTAAAGTGACATATTCCGACAATGATTCTAAGCAAATAAGGTGAGTGCGCGTTTTTTTTTGGGTGTCGTACGTTAATCCCAACGTAAATAGGAAAACTTTGTTTTCCTTTTTTTCCTTCTCGTAAAGATTTTGCAAAGAAAATCCCGTGAAAAAAATCCGAGAGTAAAAAGTAAAGTTTTCAAAACAAAAAAAGGGAAAAACAAATGAAACATAAGCAAACGGAAGACAAATCTTTGACGTCGGCTTAGGAGAAAAAAATCAACGCGAAAAAAAAATGTTAAAAGTTTCAGTAACACAGCTACTAATACCAATGAAAAGGCATGTCTTAGTAGCAAGGAATTGCTACCAATACAGTCGAACAATGTGTGCCACTGCTACACAGAAGTTTAAAATGTTTTCCCATTATATACCATGGGATTGCAGTTGTGTGCCTGTGTGTGTTGTATGCAACCCATTTTTATGTTTGTATGTTAGAGAGAGATAAAGAGAAAGAGAGAGAGAGAGTAACAGTATTTGTGTAGTTCACAGTTTTTTTGAATCTAATAACGTTAAAACTCTAACACCCATTTAATGTCAATGTGGGTTAGTGTGTTTATGTACGAGTATGTGTCTTTCATTTTTAAATTTAAAGATAAAACGATGTGCATGTGTGTGTTTGTGAAATAATAGCGTGTGCAATAATGTGCATATGTATGTGAATTGTTGGCTCAAAAAATTAACGTGACTTGCATTTAGGGAAACAAGTTTTTTCTGTTAAAGTGAGACAAACACAAATAATAAGAACAACAAAAACAAACAACAAAATTATTCTAAAGGGTGTGTAATTAAGAGAGTTTTTTTGTGAATTAAGTTTCGTAGTTAAAACGATATCTGAATTCTGTTGGTTGTTGGTGACAATCATTTTGAGAAAATTGTTCTAACTGGTCGGTTAGAATAACCGTTAAGTATTGACTTCCAAAGTAGGACTTCTAGAGGAAGTTCAGGATGTCCATTTCGGAGAGAGAGAGAGAGAGAGAGAGATATGGAAAGTTGTCGTAATGACCTCATAGACAACTTGGAACTGTGGGTGGAAGAATCTTTTGGGAGTTGTTGGGCATGGCTCACTCTATAAGAGTACTGGGGCATTGAAGTATTTTCATTCTGTTCTAATATAAAGCCTTTGTTAGATGTTGCAGTAAGGTGTTCATATCATATGTGCATCAGGACGCAAGATAAAGTTAGATAAAGTGGCGGAGATTCTTTTAAGGAATTCGTGCCACTTAGGCCAACATTTAAGATCATTTTGATACCAAAAATTGATTCTAATCGGGGAATCGAACATTCCCTAGATCAAACCAACCCGAGTGCATAATAAATACTATGTTGCAGCAAGCCTTAAACTAGAGAGCTTGGTTAAATATGTCAGAAAATGAGTGTAAAAAATCTTCGTCTCCTTATGACAAGAGCAGGTCACTGACAAATGAGGTGAAAGACTGTCTCTTTAGCCCCCTTAGGCCCACAGCTCCTGCAAAAGTCATTTGTTAGAATGTCAAGAACTATTGTGCGATGGATGGCCATGCGATCTAATACAGTCGTCGTCCAGCAGAGTCTAACAATAACTCACTTAGCTTTCTGCTGCTACCCAGATAGAAATTTCTCGTAAAACCAGTGAACAATATCCAAAATAACTAAGAGAATTGGAATACCTATGCCCTGTAACATGTCGGAAATTGTGAGTTCCGTACCAATATTGACCAGGTCATTTGCAATACAATATCCAACAATATATATCCCAGAATCTGTTTAAGAGATACCTTTGAATGATACGAAATTTCTCTGGGAAACTCTCTCCATTCATGGACAAGGACGGGCATTGAAACTACGTTCGTAAGGGACACTTAATTGCAGCTTGACTGTCCGAGTAAGTCAGGGAAATTGGGGTCACTCAACAAGCATTGCGCTGCTTTCAAAAGAGGCTTAGCTTCTGAAAACATTGCAGTGGTCAGACAGCCTATAATGAAGTTTAATATCAGAACCCTTGATGAAGATATATCAGGATATGATGGCATTCCAGAAAACTGGCCAGACATAATACAACCATCGAATACAACGATGACTTCTCTACATGTGGAACCCTTTTAATGTTAATGCAGTAATAGATTCTTACAAGACGAAAGAATGTCTTAAGACGAGGAAAAGAGAAAATTCTTTGGTACTTATTGATTGCCTGGCCATCACTATTTNTATTGATTGCCTGGCCATCACTATTTCGGAGAACGCAGCAGCATAGTATTCAGACGATCTTAATGATCATTTGAGAAATGATATTAGGGCTTAAGTGGCTACTTCAGAAGCTTTAGATGGTTCCAGGAGTAAGGAAAATGGAGCATATAGGGTCCAAGGGTGTCTAGCCTATCTGTTTTAGAGAGAGAAGTCTTTCGAGGGCTTTATAGTTAAATGCTTTAGTATTATATGGTGAAGTCGCTGTAATTTAGTAGGTAGTGTAGGTAGACTTATTAGAAGTAAAGCTACAATTCAAACAACAGGTCACATATATCGTACAAAATGAATTACGAAAAAATATTTCTTCGTTGAATTCCTTTCAGCAGATTTCTGGCAAAAACTCTGGGAACAAATAAATTTACCCTGAAAAGTTTCTCAAAAACCTGTCGTTCGGAGTCGACTTTAAACTGTAGATTCCACCACTCATGCATAAAGTTAAGACACACAACATAAGCGGTTTGAGAATCTAGGCTGTAATCCGGACTGAAGGGTTGTAATGTGCAATTCTGTAAGCTTACGTTCCACAACCTTTTTAGAAATAAGTCTCTTAGAAGGTAAACCCTTTTATTCTTAAGTGAAAATTTGCCCCCAAAGTACAACAACTAATAAACGCACTCTTTTAACAGTCACACTAACAAATATACTCCCTTTAAGCGAAAAACAGTTCATACAAGTTTACTTTACAGTGTAAGTGTGTGTATGTGTGTGTTTGAGCTAGAGAGAAAGTTCAGCGATAGTTTCTAGTCCTAAAGAGCAATACGAAAAATACACTTTCAAACATATTCATGGCACGCTTTCTACTTAAAGTGACACTTGCTGTAACTTAAAATGCACTTTTCGAGTCATTTTGCCATAAGGTTGGTTGCCTTCATTACTATCCTTCCTGTATATGCGTGCGCTCGCTCAAGTCTAAGTAAGACTTCGCTCTTGTCTCTTTTTGAAATCCTTGCGTAGGAATAAATTGCTTAAAAAAAAACGAAAAGAAGCGAGTAAAAATCACGGCATCTTTTATAAAAATTTGCTCAACCTGCTTGCTAAATAATAGAGAAAGAGCAGCAGCAGCAGCATAGACCGCATTAAAACAATTTAATAAATAAATTAAAAAAAAAATAAAACAAAAAGAAGAAGAAGAAAGAAGGAGAGGAAGAGAAAGAAATAGAAATTGCA
The DNA here is from genome assembly GCA_005959815.1 of Sarcophaga bullata. Lineage (NCBI taxonomy): Eukaryota > Metazoa > Arthropoda > Insecta > Diptera > Sarcophagidae > Sarcophaga > Sarcophaga bullata. Next base: position 1,236 of record QOCX01003283.1, on the reverse strand, counting down.
TAAAGACACATCAAAGTTGCATTATGAGAAAGTTTTTTGATTTTCTAAGAGGCGCGTGAGTTTTTAAGTTCAGATACACGTGTTCGGATGTCCTTTTTTTTGTTTTTTTGATTGCGAATCGTTTTAAATAAACTTGAGTTTTAAAAGCAAAAGACTGTGAGAAAAAAAAGTGAAAGAAATTGGAAAAGAAAACAAAGTTGTAATTGGAAAGGCAGTGTGTTTGCTATCCTTTAATGCCAGCCAGGCAGCAGGACACGTTTTAAGCGAGATTAAGTTGTTGGAAGCAATCGATAGGCATTAAAAGTCAATAAGAAATGCAAAAATAAATTGAAGGCGGTGTATTGATGTTAAACGCCTGTAAGTAAATTGTCATTCCCTGAAGAGTTGAAGGAGTTCATCATCTACGGCTTTCCACCAAACTATGATTTCACACCCAAAGCATTGTTTTCAAAGAGTTTTTGGAAGTCAATTCAAATAAAAAAAATTTATTTTGAATTAAGGAATGTCCGTTACGGCTTCTCTGGGTAGTCGCAAAATGTAAAATTTTTCCATGAATTAAGCTGAATTTTGATTCGTTGATCGATTGCAAGGCTCATGTTGGCTTTATTTACAGTGAATTCGAATACATTCACTACAATAACGAACAGTTCGCGCAATAGGGTGATTATGGGGATCACGCTTTATGTAGCTTGAACAGTACACACAAGTTTAGCATTGTTCAAGCGACTTTGGATAGCGGAATACTCAGCAGTCTACAATCATAATTTTGTCGACACAGTACAAAGAGTATATGTGTCACCCTGTTGTACATTTTGAATATTTTATGGTGCCGAAAGGAAAACAGTAGCTTTAGGACCTTAAATAGCTTCATATTGCTCAATTTGTTACAGCCGTGATAGAATAAAAGTCACCGCGCTTCAAACTCCTGTTCAGACATCTCGAGCAAAACGAAATATGAACAAATATTTCTACGGCGACTTCCCTTGAGATTAAAGAAAATTGCCATGAAAAACTTCCCCAAATTTTGCCGTTCGGAGTAGACTTTAAACTGTAAAAAAAAAATTTACCCACATAACCCACGCGATGTGAGTAGTTTGATCGTAATCCTGACTGAAGGGTTATAAGGACCAATTATCTAGGACTGTATGTATCGAAAGGAAAACAGATGAGATTAGGTTACTGTTATGATAGAATTAGGCATTACCCATACGTTTAAAGTGGCGCTTCAATTTCGTT
>QOCX01003281.1:0-18057 GCA_005959815.1 Sarcophaga bullata | reverse complement strand
TAATCAATCGGAAGATTGCTTGTATTTGAATATTTATGTGCCGTATGAAAATCGTAGGCATAGACGTAAGTATCCAAGTCTTCAAATGGTGTGTCTTAATGTTGAATTCCAAAATAATAAAAATAAAAGGAAGAAATATAATCAGGAAATCTTCAATTCCGTAGTGCATTGCAGTTTGCTATTGAAATAAAAATTACTGGCAAGCATTGGGAAATGATGATTTATGATAAAGAGAAAACAACTAGTGATTATAAATAAGCAACATAATATCAAACAACATTTCACTTAAGAATCTTGTGACATTATAATCCTGGATATAAACGTTTTCTAATCGCTTAAGCTTAAATGTGTTGTAGTGACTTTAGTTTCACTTCCTCTTTCCTGTTCGCAAAGATATTCTCTTTGTCGGCGCAATCGAGTTTTAATCTGCACTTTAAAAATTAAATAGTCTGCCTGAAAGATGGCCACATTCCATTTGCATTCTTCCTGAGTTGAGTCTGGGTTGTTATTGTTTCTGATTGAAATATTGAAAATGGATTTTCAAAAATTTTTTCTTTAAACTACTTTGGTTTTTCTCTTCAAAAAACTGCTCTGAAGGTCAAATAATTTGCTGTTACCTTACTTTGTCAAATAAAATAGAACGATAAGGCAAACAGTTTCTAAATTAATTATCTATCTGGCGTCCAAGCCCGTTAGTAAACTATTCTGACTTCATTATTGCATAATCGTGTCATAAGGATCACTTACTTTAGTTGAGAATGGTCTAATAGTGGAATGATTATTTCGGTCCCAAATGAAGATGCTAAAATCTTTTGTAATTATTCTACACAACATAATTGGCCTTAAAATCCCGTTTTTCGGATATTAGCTTGCCCTAACACTTCCTTCCAGTCATTTGTACTTTAGGCCCATCTTCGCCAGTTAGTTACACGAAGTGATGAGAAGACTTTCTCAATTTTGTCATTTCAAAAAGATCGTCCCAACACTGACGTCCGCTAATACTGGTCTTAGATTAACCCCCCCCAAAACCCCATCCCAACGGAACATTCTCTTCCATCCGAACGCCATATCCGAGCCAACGTAGCCGCTATGTTTTAATGAATTAAAAAACGTCCACATCATGGAGGAACTCATAGAGAAACACAGGAAAGAAAACATCAATTTCATTGTACTTAAAACATCTTTGCTACTCAATTACCTCAATGATTACAATAACACCTATTGGAAAAAATAATATTCCAGACGAGCATTTTTATCATTGGTAACAGTGGAGCCATGCTACACATATTCGCGAACAACATCAAAAGCATAGTTATCGGCCTAAATTTGGTATTCGATTTCCATTTGTTTCTACTTGTCAGCAACAATGAACAATGAAGCTTCTTTTAATGCTAGACTATTCTTAACAGATTCCCGTTCTATAGCACTAAAGTCTATCCTATATAATTTATAGGGTTGCCATCTCCCATTGTCTAGAAGCAAAACCCTCTGTGAAAATGAATTGCTTGTTGTATTACCTTCTGCACTCAAGAATTTTTCATATTACTACTCCTTGTTAAGAGGTGACATTGTCTGATCTTCCTATAATGTCTGTTAACTCTCCCCCATGAGATGGAGGACTTTCTGTTTGAATTATTCGGAAGAAATTTTTGAAACTTTGTTTACTCAAAATACATAAGTTAACAACGTCCTGTAATAATCGATAAACAACGCCAAATGTTAATTACAATTCTGAAACCCGGATACAGAGGCAAAGAGAATAAATCTAGACAATCATCTAAGCTAACTGCCATTACTCTATCTCTAGCCTAGAAAAGGGGTTTATTGGTGACAAAACTTATCCACTTAATTTTCGCTTTAATATCGATTCGAAAACCCCAAAGGTGTGCAATCCTTAAGTATCCATCCAACAAAGATGTTTCAAACTGTACGTTGAAAAATCACCACAAAAGTTAATCTCTTTAATCAGCTCTGTGTCCAAATCTTTGATTGTCTACACTGACTTTGCATTCATAACCATAATTATGTAACTTAATCCAACCTTCGAATAATTAAATGGATTTGATTCAATTTTAAAACAAAATTTTTTTTCAGCTTTTAATAAGAGATGCGTCCGTACCAGAGTATAAATTGCGTATTAAAAATTTTTATAATTTCTCTTTCAAGGTTTCACCGCTAACAGCGGTGAATTGAATGAGTCATCGAAACTACCAACAATACTCTTCATACATGGTGAATCCTATGAATGGAATTCTGGCAATCCCTATGATGGATCGGAATTAGCAGCACATGGCAATGTTATTGTAGTTACAATTAATTTTCGTTTGGGCATATTGGGCTTCCTTAAGACTGGCGGTAAGGAAAGTGCCCAAGGAAATTTCGGTCTCATGGACTTGGTGGCAGGTTTGCATTGGCTTAAAGAAAATCTACCAGCATTTGGTGGTGATCCACAAGCTATAACTTTACTAGGACATGGCACAGGAGCTGCATTGTCAAACATATTGGTGGTATCGCCGGTAGCTAGTGGTAAGTCACATGATTAGAACTTAAAAAAGAGAAAGACAAATAATATTTGACGAATTGTTTTGGTAGATCTCGTACAACACACTGTCATGGTAAGTGGTTCGGCTTTATCACCGTGGGCCATACAAAAGAATCCCTTATTCGTTAAACGTCGTGTGGCTGAGCAAACCGGTTGTCATGGCGATATGTTATATGATGACTTAGCACCCTGTTTACGCACAAAGACTGTAACGGAACTCTTAGCCGTTAAAATCGATCATCCACGGTAGGTTATAAAATTATGGACATTAAAGACTTTGCTAATTGTCTTTTGTTTACTAGATTTCTAGTAGGCTTTGCTCCATTCATAGATGGCACTGTCATATCACCCAATACAGATTCTATTGGTAAATTATCACTGCCCTTGGGTTCAGCTATAGTTAGGTAAGTTAAACGAAACATAACCTAATAAAAATTAAAACATAACCTTAAAAAATTAATTGATTTCTCATATGTATTATATTATAACAGTACATCAGGAATTGAATATGCAAATTTTCCTAAACGCAATCTTATATTTTGTCTTACATCGGTGGAATCCCATTTAGATTTGAGTGCTCAAGATCTAGAATTTGGTTTCAATGAAACACGTCGTGATCGTATTTTACGAACTTATGTTCGTAATAATTTTCATTATCATTTAAATGAAATATTTGCTGTATTAAAGGTAAAAAACGCTTTCTAACTGAATGTAAATAAAATATTGTTACCTTTTTCCATAACTGTATCCGCAGAATGAATATACCGATTGGGATAAAGCCATACGCAGTCCATTAAGTTCACGTGATGCAACTTTACAGTTCTTAAGTGATGGCCATACGGCTTCTTCCCTTATCAAACTCGGCTATATGCATAGTTTGAGAGGTGGTAGAGGATATTTTTTACATTTTAAACATCGCACTATTGAAGAAGAATATCCTCAGGTAAGTTTCAATTTTTTTTTTTAATTTTTAATTTATTTTATGCGTTATACTGGCGTCTAGTTTTCTTTGCCTTTCTTTTTTCACCAAGTCCATCTACAGCTGTACTATGTTAAGAACCTTTTCAGAAGGCCCTAGAGTAAGCTACAGGTACTTTTTAATTAAAGGTCCTTCTAAAACATAAGACCTGACAACACCGTGACTTATTTAATGTTCTCGAAAAATGAAGTTCTGTGGATTCCGTTTACTTAAAAAGCTAAACTGGCACTTGTACTATTTTTAGAGCCATCTAAACTAAAGACCGGGCATTACTAGACGATGGCTCGAGAGTTTAAACCTTAGCTCTGCAAAATAAGTATGAAGCAAATATTTTTTTTACGGATGGCCTCTAAGTAAACTAAACTAATTGCCATGAAAATGCTGTTAAAATCAGTCTTCTCAGTGCGAGAAGTGATGTCATTATCCTGGCTAAAATGTTTTAAAGGCCAGTAATGTAGACACTACAAAAGTTTGACAATTTTTTACACCCTTTACCTCAGTAATTATCTAAGGCAACTTCCTCTTAAAAGTTCCAAAAGTTTCTTCATCTATATTGCACAGTACCTCCAGAACTTGTACACCTTATATCTTGGTATCATCTTGATATGAAAACTCTAACAAACTTCAATCTCTGCCAATCATTTGATGTGCGTCACAGGTTCGAAGAATGTGTACTAATGGTCTATTCTTATCATCACAGAATTTATATGTTGGGTTCTAGACGAACAAGTGTAATTTGAATCTACAGTGCCTTATCAGAAGACCGCCTATCAACCAAAGGTTATTATTAATAAGTCTAGTGCATGACTCTTCTCATATTTGTAATTCCTAACAAAAGTTTCAGTTGTCCTTAAGCCATTTGGATCAAGAAGAGTCTTTGCATATCTTTATCTTCTCTTTCAATGCGTATACCTACCTAAACATCAGACCGCTCTCCATAGAAAGACGTAGAAATTCTCCACCTAACAAACTATTCTGCCTTATCTGCTCATTGATGCAAATTCCCGCATGACTTAAGATCTCAGAGTGCAAACCTTGCTGATTCAATTACCATACTATTTTCGATTTAAATTCATAAGAGCTATTGAACTAACAGTCAGATAGTACTGCTATGCCCTGCCTTTTGTACCTCTTATCCATGTTGAATTGAGCCCATCTTTTGAAAGATATCCGCGAATTTCTCCATGGGCTCGGAATATTACTTTCTGGGGCAAAAAACTCTCGCTTCTGTCACAAATACTTTCTGAACCTATATCGATGCCATAAATATGTTCCTTTTTAGACGAGTATATGGTTAGTAAGCAGTAAGCTGGCTTGTTAGACGTATGTCTGTGGTCCTAACTCCAGCATAGACATCTCGAACAAAACAATCTTCTGGCGAAAATCTGGAATTAGATAAAATTACCATGAAAAGTTTCTCAAAAATCTGTCGTTTGAAGTCAACCTTAAAACAGTAGATCAAGTCGCTCATGGATAAAGTTCAAACGCACAACATTAGTGGTGTAAGAAACTGGGTCGCAATCCTACTTAAAGAGTTATAATAGCCACTTAAGTAAGTATGTATATAACTTCCAGATTATTGGGGAGAGTAGCACACAATGATCAGCAGTGAAAACCGGCAATATAACGCATAAAAATTCTATGGTTATTAGACAACATACATTTGCATTTAAAAAAAATTATTTAATTTAGCGCACTGGTTCAGTACGTGGTGAAGATGTGCCATTTTGGTTGGGTTTACCCATATCACCTCTATTTCCGCATAATTATACAACTCAGGAGAAACAAATCAGTCGTTTAATGTAAAATATTTAGCAAATTTTGCCAAAACGGGGTAAATATCTCAATACATTGATTAATAATGTGATAATTAAGCAGAATTTATATTTCTCTTCCATTTTTTTCTTCCGCTTAGTAATCCCAATCAATCAACTCTCTCTTCACCCATACCATCGTCATCGTCATTTCTTATTGGTGCACCACCCTCACTATCACTGACTTCATCTGGACAACAACAGACATCACAATCATCATCTGACCAAACTTCTATTGAACTCGGCAATAAAGTTAAAAGATCTTCATTGAACATTGTAAATGATACCACTTCATCTACAACCTCCTCCGTATCCACCGCCAGTGGTCCAATTAAAAATAATACCATTGTAGTCGACGTTGCAACTGCCGCCGCTAGGGAGGCTTTGAATTTGGCTGTGCTCTATAATCAACGTCGTACCAAACGCACTTATTATAAACGTCACTCCCGTAGCAATAGTGATGATCATAGCGGTAGCACTACCTCTAGTGAAGTGAATTATTTTTTAAATACAAACAATAACAATAAATTGGATGGAGATGAGCTGCCATTTTGGGATGCCTACGATGTGGTCAATCAATTGTACATGGAATTGGGTAAGTGTGATCGAAATTTTCATTTAATGGTTATTTCAAAGTAAAACTAAATTCTTGGTGAGTTTGGGACACTGATTGTTATTACACGATCGGGAAGACCTATAGCTTCCTACTAATGTTCTAGAAAATTTGTGGCAAACTCCAATTGAAAGGGACCACTCAACTGTTAATTCATTTATTCAATCTTTATGCTTACCCTACAGTACACAGTCAGCATTAAGTATGTTTAACACATTTTTCTTGCAGGTAATAAAGCAGAAATTCAAAGTCACTATAGAGGCCATAAACTGTCCATGTGGTTGAATCTAATACCTCAACTACATCGTCATGCCAATATGAATGATCAATCAATGCGACATCATCAGTTCCAGGATGATTTAAATAATTTAAATTTATACGAAGGTAAATACCAAAACATACACACAAACATCACCTTAATCAGTTTAAAATAAAATCCAAAACAAAAATCTTTTAAAGGAATTGTAAGAGCCCAAATACAAACGAAACCAGACGATGATGATGAAACCCTATTACTGCCGAAAGGAAGACCAACACCACCACCAACACAACAGCAACAAGAAACGAATAGTACTCAGAAACCCAATACGGTTACAACAGGTGAGTTAATTTGTTAATTTTTTTTAAAAGTATGTGATTGTTTACCTTCTGTTTACCAAAATTTTTAGAATGTGGTGTAGATGGTGCAATGTTTGTGGCCGAAATGACTACGTTGCCGCCTACGGCTGATAATCGCTCTCTGGTGCTGGATAGTCGTGAAAAAGAAATGGCGACCGCCTCTACCGGTCTCATAGGTAATCTAGAAGTCTTAAGACGTTTAAGTGGCAAACAATTTCAAAGTTATACTACTGCTCTAGTAGCAACAGTTGCCGTGGGTTGTTTCCTGCTCATACTCAACATTCTGATCTTTGCCGGCATCTATCATCAACGTGAAAAACGAGCCAGAGATGCTAAGACCAAAGAAGAACTTCAGGACAATGACACCAGCAAGAATTCGAGCATGTTGAAATTAAACGCCTTAGGCAGTGAGACGGGCTCATTTACAGGCAGCGGTGGTGCAGGTGTCAGTGGGTAAAACAACTGTTGTTTTCGGCGAGTACAGCTGTTATGATGAAAAGTCTTTGCAAACTAAAGATGAAAAACTTATGGTAGAATTACCACCGGCACAAATGATAGATTCCAATTGGGCAGCCTGTTCGACCAGCACCTTGGATCTTTTGAAAACCAAACATCATACACCCATAGAAACTTCATATGCGCTTAGCAATGTTTACCCATTACAACGGATACACAAACTGAACATTTAATGACGTCAATGCCATGGAAATGACTACCATTAATCCTTTGCATATGGGTACAGGTCTTATAATTGATCCAAATTTAGCGGCTACCACCTCAACGGGCCTACTAAGTAAACGTGGTTCATTTGTGGCTCTTCAAGTTTACTCAATCAGTATGATTTTGCTTCAGTTCAATCATCTGATCAGATGTCTTTTAAAGATATTGAAAATGCGGTAAAAGCCTCTGCGACTATGGATGACGATATAACCCAAGACGATGATATACCAGAACCTCCACCACCGCCTAGATCTTTTCAAATGCAACAACAACAGCAGGCTGTGCCCAGCAGTTAGGCAGTAGCAGCGGTAGTGTGAGTGGCAGTGGCAGGGTGCTGGCGCTGGTGGTGGTATTCTCAGGCAAGCTGGTACTTCATCGGCTACACAGACTGGGGTGGCAAGAAACGTGTACATATACAAGAAATTTCTGTTTAAAATTTTTTATTTAAAAAATCGTAATCTTTTACCAAGCAATTGGTCAGAAAATTGAATTCAATTTTAATTCAAAACATGCTCTCCTTCTAATTTCTTATATTTTTGTAGTACATTCTGTTAAATGTTCATGTTTTAATTTCACGAAGAATTTAACGATTATAAAAGATTTTTGAAATTGCAACGTGATGTGATCGTTTATGTCTTGCTGTTTGTACATACGCTTGAAATTTATCGTAGTCTATCTAGTAGACAGTGTGTTTTCTTATTAGACGTAGGATCACAGTTCAAACTTCAGGTAAAACATCTCTAACAAAATGAGATTAGAAAAAAAATTCTTCCGCAACTTCCTTTCAGCAGACTCGATCTTTAAACTGTTGGTCCCACCACTGAAGTATAAAATTAACACACACTCAACATAAGCTATATGAGAAGCTAGGTTGCAAACCTAACTGAAGAGTTATAATGTACGATTTCCATTGACATTCATTGTTAAGAGCATATGGTTTACACAGGTTTCTTAAACTCTGAGGACATTACTCTAGCGGCAACCTTATTGGGCTTCCTTCTAATAGTTGTATGCAGAACTCATTTTCAAGTTGTGTTTTTGTTATAGCAGGCCTTTCACATTGATTAAATACCAGAATATTCTGACTGTTTTCAACCATAATATCAGTCTCTGAAATATTTCTTGATTAAAAACTTTAGTCTTAGCGGTTTCCATTCCGTACTACAGAATAGAAACCACACATGCTTTGTATATTTTATGCTTATTTTGTCTGTAAACTTAGTTGAGTCCACTGTTTGTCACTGCTTCTTCTATGCCCTTACTTGTGTACTGTACTGCTTATTTGACCTTGTATTATAATGTTATCTGAGCTAACGTTTTTAATCCCTAAAACATTGATTTTCTTCATATTTATTAATCCAAATCTTTGTTTTGGTGGGAAAAATTAATGTAACCTCTTCTCTCTGAACATATTTTACTCACAATCATGAAGATAAGCAATTAATTTTCTACTCTAGTGTTGTCTGGTGTCATTAGGCACAACTGAATGATCTGCATTGTATGAATACTCTACTCCTTCCTATTTCTATGCTTGCCATATGGCGTGTAACAGTTCGTCTGGTAGTATCGCAGGTCTTCTTAGTATCGTTCACCAATAGGATACATAGGAGTACATAGTATCAAAATAATATTATAAAATAAAGCGTATTGGCCTGATATAAACTGTTTCTGTATAGCCGGAAATCTCTCTTTTACACATTTTAGATTGTTTCTATTTTGTGTATCGTGTTGGGCAGTATTGCAGACTTCCAAAAACCCACTTCTCATTAACTATACATTGACGTTCTTCAAGTCGTCTTTGAAATTGCTGTAGGCTAGTAGTTAGTGTGTTGCTTTTTAAGCAAGAGCCTTCAAACCCAAATCAGATATCTCATGAAAAATATATTTCTCGGCGACTTCTCTCTGCAGCTTCTTGCACAACTCTGAAAGTAAATAAAATTGCCCTAAAAAGTCCTCCGACGCATGAATAAAATTAACACACGCTAGGTTTTAATACTGACTAGGGATGGATAGACCAATTGAGTAATTAAGAAGTCACATCTAAAATATTTTAATGATATGAGCCTAAAGAATGTTTTCTTTATTTTCTAATACTGCCTTACACTTCCTGGTTTGTCAAAACCTTTTTATCTTCTAAGTCAGTGCGCCTAGTTGTATTTTCTTGGTTGGCCGTTTGGATAATAAAATATTTCGTTTTTAACCGTTTATTAAAAGTTTTCGTTAAAAGAAACTGAATAACTGATCAAGTGTATGGAATTATTTTTTTAGTTTTAGTTTTTTATTGTTATTAATATTTAAGGCTTAAAAACATTTAAACTAATCTAATAGGAATGAAATTGTAAATGTATAAATGTTGTTATTAAAAAGAAAAACAAAAAAATAAAATCCTTTGTTAGAAACTAATTAAACAATAATTCTATAGAATGATAACAATAAAGAAGATTCATTAAATCCAATTAAATAAAATTTTAGGAAATTTATAATAAAATTATATGATTATTTCTAATTAGCTAAAAATAAATTAATAAAAACAGAAACAAAAACAAAAACAAAAACAAAATGCAATGCAAACTGTTCTATATGTTTAAGATTATGTTAATTATTTACCATAAAACATAAAGAAATATTGATTTATTAATTGTTTTAATAACATTGAGACTAGTTATCTCTTTTGATTAATATTTTGTATTTTTTCTTATTTGTTTACATTAAACTCCTTTAACTTTTACAATTTGAAAATGATCCTTTAACCAAATAAAAGAGAAACATAAAATAAATAAATAAATAAAAATCAAACTTACTATATGGTTCAATGTTGTGTACCTTTTGTTAAACTTTTTAAAATAATAATAAAAAACGAAAGAAAAAAAATAATATCTTCTAGTTTTAATTATAAATGATAAAAAAAAATAAACCTAAATATATAAATATTGTATTTTCTGTAATATTATGTATTATAATATTAGTAATGTATGTAAGTAACTATAAACTATTATACACATACGAGTACATACATACATACATACAATAACTATGTAAAGTTTATTTAAATTATAAATACACAAAGCAACATCATTTAAATAATTTATTAAATTAAAGAAAAAGAAAAAAAAAGAATTAAAACAAAAAACAAAACTTTATTACATACATACATATATAGTTATATAATTTAATGAATCAAAATTCCTTGCATTCATAAAAATAAATAACTACCAAAGGCATTGCCGGCATAATACATATTGAATGGCCTTGCAACTCAAATGTTTAGCATATTTTCTGGTAATATAATGAATTAATATTTATTTTTTATTATTTAAACAACTGCCTAAAATATGCTAGATATTTTTTTAAACTGCCCATAAATAATTAATTTTTTTAAATAAAATATTGCCAAAGAAAAAATTGTGTAATTATTAAACATAAAATCAAACTTTAGAATTAATTAATAATTTATACAACATACATATAATAAATATTGTATTAAAACCAAAATGAAATTAATATAATCAAACCATATAAAATTATTAAAAATAATAATAATAATTATTATTATTATTATTAGTACCAGTATATGTGAAATATTGAAATAATTGTATAATTACTTTTGTTTTTTTTTTTTCTTCTCTTAAGTTTAAGTTTTAAAATATATTTTTCCTCTAAGCATTTTTATTTGTTCTAATTAAATTAAGTAATAAAACAAAAAAAAAGAAAAGCAAAACATTAATATTTAATAATAATAATACAAAAAAAGTCGAAATAAATAAGAAAAAAATCCAAAAAAAAAAACAGACATTGAAATGTGTAAAATGTCTGAATCTGTGTGAATTTTTATTTGATAAATAATAAAAATAAATACTAAAAAGAAAAGATGAAATAATAATTAATAAAGGCCAAAGAAAATAAACTCATATTCAGTATTTTGATTATTCCCCTTTTTTTCTATTATTGTTATTGATTTTGTTTTATTTATCTTTCCTAAAATTTAAAAAAAAAAAAACTTAAAAGTTTATAAAAGACGCAAAAACTGTTACTGCATTTAAAAAAAATGTCTCAAGGGACAACAATAGGGGCATGTTATAATTTTAAATCAATAGCTCTTCCCTTAATTTTTATAGCATCTTAGCATCAATGGTGTTATTGAATTCACAAGAAGGAAATAAATATCCGGCAACAAATAGAATACCAAGATTCCTGAATTTAATTCCACATTTCTTATTTATTTTTATTAAAAAAAAAACTAATTTATACACAAATAGATTTCGATCTGTCGATTGTACGCATTAACAATGATTCTTTCCTAGAGATAAGTCGTATTTTGCCACCATCGTCAAATTAGTTCACAGTATTATATTAGATGATAATAAGAAGTTGTTAAAGGGGGATTGAAAAGAACTTCTGATAGGATAATACTAACACGTCACTCGTAGAGGAAGAACTTAAGAAATCGTTTTGTCTCCAAGTATTTTTCTAAAATATGAATGACGACAATTACCATGGCTATTAAAGTTACCATTTTAAAGCAAAAAAAAAACCTCTAGCTGATACAACTTAAAATAAAACTTAAATAAGTCTCGTTCAGTTAGTTATGGAGTGGGCTTTTGGTTATTTGGATCCATAAATTTTGTACTAAATAAAATACAATAAATTTCTGGTTGAATTATGAATGGCAACAGTGGCATTGTCAGTTGCAAAGGACAAAATTCAAAAAATTTGCATGCAAAAAAAATTTTTTTTTTTTTTTTTTTTTGTTTTTTGTTTTTGGCAACACAAATTTTTATTTGCCTTCAACTTATTCGAAGTTGTATGTCTAACTAAACATAATAGATACATTTATCTTCTTTCTTTGAGAAAATTATCAGATCTCTTTGATAATTATTACAAAAAGCCTGTTTATGAATGCAATGCAATGCAGCGAAATCTGTAACATCATAACTCATTCGAAAATTTAAGTTCCTATTACTAGCAATTAAGTAATTTTCAATTATTTTAGCAAAACATTTACAATCTATGCTATGAGAGAAACGAAACTTATTGCAAAACTATTTTCATATTTAACAAATAAAATTTCTATTTAACACTTTAAAAGTGTGTTTCCTTCTTACTTCTAATCACTGGAAAATTTTCATATTTGTACTTTATAAAACGGTAGATATCATTTATACATTTAAATCTCTTAAAACAAAATAAAATTAAAATATAAAATTTTCTAATATTTAAAACAAATATTAGGAAAAATTTTAAGATCTAGAAAAAGTAAAAGTGACAATTTAATTATAAGCATCAATCGTCTTCTTCGATTTCTTCCTTAACTTTAACATCCGAATCTACTGAACTTTTTTTACTTTTTTTAGATTTTTTTGTAGGAGTGGTTTGTTTTTCTTTTTTAATCTTTTTCGGTGTATGTGGCATAGAATCATTATCATCATTTGAAGATTCTTGTTTAATATTGTTAGTTAAATGTAAATCTATGCTCCCATTAAACTCGGTTGAGGCAATGCTGTTTGAAATTTTACGTTTTTTCGATTTTTTAGTGGTTTTCTCTACGGGGCTTTCAGTTATTGCAGAATCATCAGTACTTTCTTTTGACTTTTTGGACTTTTTCGTAACTTTTTTGTGATTTTCGACGACATTATCTTCATTTTCAGAATTTTCTTCGGTCTTTATAAGGCTCAAGAGATCATCAACTTCATGGGCTCCTTCCTTCTCCTCAATACCAGAGTCAGCATTATCCTCCTGCTTGAAAGTGATTTTTTTCTAAAATAAAAGGTGGTTGAATTAGTTATAGTTATTTTAATATTGCAGTATACATTACCCCCTTAGCTAAAGCTTTTTCAGCTTTTGGTGTCAATAGTTCACCATCAATATACGGAAACACATTCTGCAGGTTATACTTGCGTATGCGAAACTTGACTTCCTGATCCATTTGAACCTCATCTTTATCAATCTTTTGTGTTACTCTTAAATTTGCATTAAATACGCGATACAATATAACACCGACTTGATGGGGCCCTATGTGTTTCACAACACCCGTGAGCACTGCTCCTTCTACAGGCTTAAAAACATAAACATCGGCATTAATGTTCACATGGATACGTGCGTCATCGGCTCTCATTGCCCCCGTTGTCCCAAGAATTTTTATCTTCTTTATATCTAGCACAATACCCTCCAAATGGACATCGTAAAAACCGACTTTACTCCGCACCAGGTGGGCCATTAGAACATGTTTAAAATCTGCCAGACAAAATGGTCCCATTGACACATGCATATTAGTGTTGATTTTACTCACACAAGATCCTTCCGTTTGTGTATACAAATCCAACTCTTTTGTGGTGTATTTTACATACTCCTGCAGTCTTTTAGCCATTTTTTTATTCAATTTATTGTTAAAATAGTATTATTACAAAATTTATTATTTAAAAAGCAAATGCAACTAGCACATTGTACATGTGTCAACGATAAATGTCATAATTACTGTGTGGTGTGTTCAATGTGGCATTATTTTTGTTGTGATTATTATACTCAGAGAAAAATTCATAGTGATTAACGAACAATGTTGCCAGTAAAAAAACATTTGTATCCAACTTCCGAGGAAGAAATCACCAAATTGGGAAAAGTAACCAAATATAGTAATTCATAGTTTATATATTTTAAAGCACAAATAAATTATAAATATTTCGTCAAAGAATTTCCATTTATTTCCAAGTAATCTATATTTTATTTTTTTATGCATTACGGAATATTTTTAACTTTAAATTTTTTAAATGCTTTATAAATAAAAATTTTTGGCACGATGCTAACACTACCTTGAGTGTATTTCTTTTATGCAGTGTTTGTGACTCCATTAATCGAGATTAATTATTCTTAACTCAGATAAGGTTATTGGTAGTGCAGTGCAAAATGTCAATACCGAAATGACGGTAATACCGTGTTCTTTGTGATTAACGGTAAACTTACCACGCCAGTTGAACTCACCCGCAGTGAACGGTCTAGAACGGTCTAAACTAAATCTTAAAAACCATAATCCAATATCTAATTGAATCCTTGATTCTTACGAAGCATCTTTAACTCTTACTTCTTCTAGACGTACACAGTTTTTAATAGTCCAGGAATTATGTGTTAAAATTTGATACACAGCTTTACAAATATTACATATTACACGTTATACAATACGTATTAAAAATATATTTCATTAATATTAATTAGTTATAAATCCAAAACATTGCAGAAACTAAAAACATTATTAGTTTTGTTAATTTACTGTAAAATGTCTAGCGACACTTTAAATACTATAATCATCACATTACTTTACTTCACTGTACAACAATTTTTTACTACTAGTTTTCACAACTTTGTATTAAACTAATTGACATTCAATTTTGTTTTATTGCTATTGTTGTTTTACTACTCTTATTTTAATACAAATGAAAGCACAGTGAAGTGAAAACATGAAAATTTGTTTAACAAAACATCACAAATAATTTAATTAAAGCTCCAGTACAGAAAAGCAAATAAATAATACAAATGGTTTCGGCAACACGTAAGCGTATTCTTCTATTATTAATCGTTATTGTATTGACATTTCTGCTAATACGCTACCTCCTGTACAATGGAACCCTATTGGCCGTAAGTATGAACAGGTACCTTCAGCAGGCACAAGTGGTACAAAATAAACAACAACTTAAACATAAAACAAGCCACGTAGGTTTTCTACAAAAAAACTAAATAAATGTTAAAAATAAACCCAGACTAAAAGTACAAAAATAATTCTTGTGGTTTTTTTAATATTCGTAGGAAACCCAAAGTTATAGAAGAGCACCAGGGGCTCCGGTCATTGTTGCTGTCTTCTATGAAGCCCTTTGTCCTGATAGTAAACATTTTATAATGAAACAGTTGTTGCCTGCCTATAAGGAGGCAGCACCTTTAATGGATGTTCAACTGATACCCTATGGTAAAGCCACCACCTATACCAATCCGGATGGCAGTTATCGTTTCGATTGCCAACATGGCCACTTAGAATGTGAGGCCAATACATATCATGCGTGTGTCATTGAAGTGGTACAAGATGCGCTGGCGCGTCTTGAGGTTGTGGCCTGTATGATCCGTGATAATCATTTGCCCAAAGAAGCTTTTCATAAGGTAAGTTAAAAAAGGGTGCAGGTGATCGATGCAACAATAGTGAAGTTAAAATATTATATTTTTATAAATTTGATAAGTATAGTCTGTTACAATTATCGAAAAGTTCCAATAATCGACCTTAGACGACTTTTACCAAGGCATTGTACGCAACTGTCTTAAAAATAATGAAATGTCATTTTATTTGAATCTTCGCTTTTAAACAACACGTCTTCCCTTATACGTTGTACAAGTTGATGAATGATCAAATTAAATAACCAAATTAGTACGTGTAGCGGCAATTTTTTATTTCGTTCTCAATTTTCATTTTGACGTCGCAAGTGAAGTATAGTAGGTAGACAACATTATGGATGGCAAATAAACTTCAGTTGCATTACCAGATATACAAGATGGTATTACGATCGACCACTGACAACCAATTCACTTGTAAAAATATCTGTTTGGCAACTACAAATTTTCAATTTAGGCTCAAATTTTTATAGTTTTAGACATTAAACATATGCCGTAGTCTAGTAGGCAGTTTTTTGGCTTATTAAACGAAAGGTCACTGTTCGAATCCCCGGTCAGACATCAAAAACGAAATATGAAAAAAATATTTCTTCGGCGACTTCCTTCTCAGCAGATTTCTGTCAAAAACTCTGAGATTAAATAAAATTGCAATGAAAAGTTTCTCAAAAATATATCGTTAGGAGTCGACTTTAAACTGTAGGTCCCGCTACTCATGTATAAAAGTAACACACACAACATAACTGGTGTGAGAAGCTAGGCCGTAATTCTGACTGAAGGTGTAATGGCCAATTATATATGTACATGTGCGAAATGCAATTGTTCTTCTACACTACGCGACATCGTTTTAAAATCAATAAAAATATATATAAACCAGATAAATTTCAAGATATAACATTAGTTCTATTAAGAAGCAAAAGTAAAAAATTTATTGAAAACTAGATCCCCCTACACAAATACTAACTCATGAAAAATATATTTAAACATTCTTTTTTTACAGTGTGCTAAACAGCACAAAATCGAAAATATTGATCTCATACAGAAGTGTTATGATAGTTCAAATGGCAGTGAACTGCTGAAATTAAATGGAGACGTTACTCATGCTTTAAGGCCTGCCATCAGTTTTATACCAACCATTACTTTGGACGGTTCGCAAGGACGCCAGGCAACAATTTTAAAAAATCTCTTGGGAGAGGTTTGCAAAATTGCTGGTGATACAGAAAAAGCCGAGGAAATATGCCGCAATCATCATTAAGTTTTAATATCATAGAAACAACTTTTAACATTTTAACTGACACCTATTTCCATTTGGATGCGTTTAATTTTTCTTATGTACAATTTTAAGCTTTTGTTTTCTAAAAAAAACTAGGCATTTATTCATGAAATGATCAAGAAAGTCTGTGTAATAAACTACCTACCCAATTTGGGTGTCTGTATATCTAAACTAAAATTATAAGAACAAATCCAAAGATTTGAGAAACACTTTTTAATATTTTAACATTTAAAGAACAAATATTTCTGGTCATCATTGTTACTAAAACTTTTTTCTGTACTTTGTCGTCGTAAAACTAAGAAAAAAAGCGATTATTTTACAACAATGAAAATAAGATTATTTGTAATATAAAAACAAATTTTGTGAAGTAAAATTATTTAAACACATAAGTTAGATTTATTTTCTAATCATTTATTACAGTTAAATAAAAAATCTAAAAAACTTTTAAACAGAACTTTATACACGGTCATGTAAGTTTTTACTCTATTCCAGGGAAATGTATTCGCGGTCGAGTAAGCAATTAAGAGAATGTTACAATCTGTAGATTTATAAGTAAGTTTATTAAGTTGCGTTACAAACAACTAATATTAAAAATTTGTTTTCTTAAAAAAATGTGTCCATTATTAAAACACATGTGAAATTGTAAAACACATTTCAATTAAAAAATAATTGCATACAATTTTTTATGTATAAGTTATAATACAGGGTAAATTAAAACTGAGTTCATTTTCATAATAGTAATTTATTGATAATATATTTGTTTAATAAGGCGATAAGCAATAACAGACAATTTATATTAAACGAAATTTAAATTTAATGTAAACGAAGCAGACGCTATTGAAGATTTGAAAAGAATTTTAGTAAAATATTTTTGTAAAACGCAGTGTTAGTCATAGTGTCAGACAGTTAGGAAACATATCAAGTAATTACGCTCAACTGTGGAACAGAATTATCTTTATTTTAAACCTAAAAAACGTTAAAAGCACTGAAGTTCAAATAGTTGACAATACCAACAATTTGGTTTTGTTATGATAACTAAACACATCTTTCGAATGTTGACATATTTACCTTTTTTGATTGATTATAGTGAAATCACTTTAAAACTATTTTTGCTACCAACAACAAATTCGTTTATCTTATGAAATTTTGGAGAAAATCAAAGAGATTTATACGAAATTTATTTTCAAAAATGGATACCGAGGAGTTAGCACCCATGGANATTTTGGAGAAAATCAAAGAGGTTTATACGAAATTTATTTTCAAAAATGGATACCGAGGAGTTAGAACCCATGGATGTGTTAGCTTATATAACTGAAGAGCTGCAAGGCCGCTACAGAGCAGCAAAAGATGCAACAGCAA
>QOCX01003280.1:0-11004 GCA_005959815.1 Sarcophaga bullata | reverse complement strand
AATATTCCTCTCCAACCTATTATTGGCTCTCTAGCGATACCCGGATCCAGTATTTAAAAAATATTTAATATTATACTCTAGATTTTTTCAATATAAATTAAAAATATTCATACAAATGTGTACATACATACATACATCTATAAATCTACATCTATATCTATACTTTTGAATATCTATGTATAAACATATATCCATTGGCATTTCTTTGTTTTTGCGCTGTAAAAAACCCAGTCAAATGCAATTGTATCTTGCTGTCCGTAGTTCGTAGTCGTTCTTGAAAAAAAAAAGTACAAGTGAAACATGTCAGTGCCATAAAATGTCTTGAGAATAAATTGACTGAACAAAATAAAAAGCAAAAAAACAAAAAAAAAAACAATAGACTACAACGGCAATGCTATGTACATATATGTATATTGCTGTAGCAATGGCAACAAATTTGAAAAGTTTTTAAAATATTTACAAGCATGCAAATTCTACACGAACCCAGTAGGAAAAAAAATGCAAGTGCAGCCAATATGCATGTAGCCCCGTTCATCATTATGTTCGTTGGATTTTTTGTTTCTGGTTTTATTTTGAATTCATATCTCTGTAAATATATTTAAATGTGAATATTTCGTCTGGAAACGATTATGAATGAGTCACAATAGAATTACAAATATAACTACAAAAATAGTAAAAGAAATATTGAGTAAAACAAACGAAAGAACTTTTAGTTTGGTTTTGTACTATCCATTAGCTCAACTTTGATAATGCATGAATAACTTTGTTCCCCTTGGACAAATATGTTTGCAAATAGATGTTAAATTTTGAATATTTAAAAATAAAATAGATGAACGATATGTCCAGAAAATTATAAAAATGAATTAAACATCAACTTAATGATATGTTAGTGAAAAGAAAAGGAAATTTAATATTATGATTTTTAATTTAAGAGTTTAATCTAAATTATCTACATATTAAATGAAATTAACTTTACCCTTATGCATTCAGTAAAATTTCTAAGCTGACCATCAAATATGACACCGAAATTTTATTTTGAAAATCTTGATATTTATATCACACCGAATATGTCATAAGCAAATTTGATTTTAATCGAACTCTAATATTTTCAAATCCTTTATTATTAATTTTGATGCCCCCTGCTGAGATTGTGTGGTGAGTTGTTTTTCTGTACAAGTCATAACCTTATGATATTTGATTCTCTTAATTCATTTTTAACTGTCATGTATTTTAACAGTCTGTAAAACCACACCACATGGTCCACAAATGCATATAAGACAGAAAGCGAAATAGAAAATAAAATATCGGATCTTTCATGAAAAGTTAAAATTTTATTTTAAAATTTAAGTGAAACAAAATATTTGTGAGATATCACAGAAATTTTGTATTTTGATGTGATTGTTTGTAGACTATAAAGTAGAAGATAAAGTTGTTCAAATGTCCGTCACGTATTTTCTGGCATTCAAAATTCATTCGAAATGTTGAATATTTCACCAAGAAATATGACACAAACCCAACAGTGACATATTCGGGGCACATTAGACGAATGCAGTGGATCTCCACGGAATAAAATTGTTCCAAATTCGATAATTTTAGATGTTCTCGTATCAAAAATAGGCCTTATCGCCGAATACAATTTTTCGATGTAAATTAACGTCAGTTGCCAACTGCTCTTGAGGTCATTTAATAAACACACATCACCGTCTATTGTCGTTTACCAAGTCACGACGCAAAATTCGCAAAATTGTGGTTTGCGAAAGGCCAAGTTCTTGCGAAATCTACTGCCTCGGATTCTTCTGCACTTTCTTGCATTCATCGTCGATGTTCTTCGGCAAATCTTATGTTTCGTCGATGTACAAGTGTTGAACTATCGTTTACTGGACTAATGCTCTCATTTATTGGCTGCATTGCAAATAGTCCGCTTGGTCATCGAAACGTTCGGTAAGCTGGCCGAACAGAATACAATGTTGTTGAATACAATGTTGACATAACTATCTAAATAAATGACAACTAATTTGACGGATGTAACTTCAATAAGATGGCCAATATCAAAACTTAAAAAAAAATTCGGTGGTTCCTGTTTTAAGACCCGATAATTTCAATTATGAATTTATATTTGCTGCTTTTTTACCTTGAGATATAACTGAGGATGCACAATAATTAACAAATTCAGAATTTGAAATATTTACTATGAAAATAGGAACGATAAGATCTAATTTTAATTTATCTTACTTCATAACTTAACTCCTTCAGTGCAGAGCTTTTATGGCATATTACCGCAGTATTTGGGTAACAACAGATTTTGATCGATTTTAATTGCTAATTTATTGGCGTTAATTCACTTGTTATGCTAAAATCAAAGATTGATTAAATCACCATTTTTTTTTTAAAGATTTCTACCGTTAGTGTGATTGTGTTTAATGATGCGATATATTCGGACTGCTTCGTACCAGTCCTGCTCTATAGGTGGCAATGTTTGCTCTGGACAAATTACAATTTGATAATGAGTTTTCTTAAATTCATTCAAGTATTCTTTCTATTCAGTTTTAAACTTTTGTTATGGTAAGATTCTACAATTTTATTTGTTTTCCATAGTCACGAGGCATGTTTTGGACTAAAAACATGTCGGTTAAAATTAAACTTTACAATTTCAGTCTGAAAGGATGTTGATTGGAATATGTGGTATACTTAATACCATAAGAAAAAATAATGAATTTCCGCTGTGGTAATTTGAAAAGAAGCATGTCCATTTATATTTTTCAATTTCATTAGTCTCTCTATCACATTGATACAACAGTAGCAATGATGGCAACTGTTGCATTATTAGTGAAAAGAAAAAAATAATAATATAATCGGAAGAAAAAAGTAATATTATATATAAAAGAAATGCAGTTGTGCACTTAAAATTTAATGTTTATATTGCATTATGTTTTATTCAAATAATTGCCTGGAAATGCTCAATTCCGCAACTTTGTATGCAAAAGACAAGAATAGTCCAACAAAAAAAGAACTGCACACAACAGAGAAGAGGACTGTTACTCATATCAGAGAGCAAAATTCACTGGCATATTTAATTAAAAAAATTGTTCATGAGTTTTCTTTCACAAATCCTATCAATTTAATAATAAAATAGTAGATTTAACAATGTTTCGTATCATATATTTCAATGCAATTGAATATTTTTTCATTAATTAATATGCATTTAGAACAACTTTTTCGAAAGTCACTGTGTACGCCTTTCATAAATTAATTGATTTAACTTACAGGCTAGATCAAAAAGAATTCAAATAAACTGATGACAAGAAAAGATATTTTAAATTAAGATTTAATTCAGTTCATACAAATATTCCTCTTCAAAAATAAAAGCAAAAATTTAGGAAAATTTGTCGGATTCATAGGATTATTATTAAGTGGAATATGACAGATTACAACGAGTAGTGAGAAAGAAAAAACTTTCTCTGAACTTCCTATTGAAACAGCAGTTTAAATGTACAAATTAAAGCCAAATTAAAAACCATTATAAATTATCATTATAAATTTTAATCATACCAATACTTGTGTCTTTTATATATAGAAGATACCCTATGTAATGTCAAGGTGATCAGCAACTTGTTAACCCGATTATCAACATGCTAATTAAAACGTTGCCTCTTAAATAAGAAAGTAAACCCAGCTGAACAAACCAAAAGCGATAAAACAAGAAAATTCCTAAACTTCGATTTATGATACGAAACTGTTTGAAGAGGGATAACATTTATAAAAAAATATCGTTAAAGCATCAACAAACAAAATAACATTAAGAAAAACCATAACGAAACAAAAGGACTTGACATTTTCAACGGAGTAAGAAAAATTTATTTCATAACCAAGGAATGGTTTGTTATTCTTTAGTTCAGAGTATAAAAAAAAATTTAATTTAATTTAAGAAAAAAAATATAATATAAAGAAAAAAACAATATAAAAATATACAGAAAAAGAGTGAGAGAGACTTTTAAATGAATTGAATTAAACATGACGAGTTTTAGTTATTTGCTTTAAAGCATCTGATTTAAGAAAGTCACAGAAAAAAGGAAAAATTAATAAGAAAAATAAAATTTTTCAATCCAAGATATTCTGATTATACGATAAACATTACTGGTACAGTGAATGAAAATATTTGAAAATCAAATTAAAAACATTTAATTTAATAATTTAATTATTTTACCAACCAAAAGGTATCAATAAGTTCAAGAAATTTAATTTTAAGAGCTTCAATAACATGTATGCTATGTCAACAATATCCGAACTAAAACTACAATGTCATTTCGAAACAAATTCCAAGCAGGTACTTTTTTGGGATTTATTAGACGCTCTCGTATCTCATGTAGATTGGTATCGTTGTAAATTCGAAAATTGGCAAGCTAAGTCTGTGTTACTTGGCGTTGTAGTGGAAGAATTTATCCTTTCTATAGGCCAACGCCAGTCGATTGTGTGTATAATTGATGACGGCTGAGGTCCGAAATATGAAACATTGAATCTCGCAAAAGTTAAAACAATTTCATCATTAGATATAACAAACAAAAAAAGAAGCGACTAGAGAGAGCTTGGGATTTTTTTTAAATAGATGGTTCGTCATACTTCTCTTTGTATTGTAATCTAATTTTTAATTATACGGCAAACTGCATTGATATAAAGCATAATACATAGGGTATTACTGGACCCATTTATGGGATAAAATTATACAATACATGACGTTCCATTAATGCCTTTTTCTAGGAGAGTAAAATTGATTTCTTATATTAATTTTTTAAAATTTAATTAAAACAGTTAAAGACGGTCATTAAGGGAAACATATGCATACTTGAGCTAGTGTCACTGGAATGACTATAGTATACTTAAAGACTTTTCTGCTTAACTTAAAATAACAAGACTGATATCGTAGGGATTTGTTGGTTCATCGCTTTTGTAATCGAATGAAAGGGATTTCGATTTCTAAATGTTCCGATTCGTTTATAACCAAAATACCGGCAGGTCTACATTTTTAGGTGTCATGTATGTTCCGGAAAGAAGTGAAATGAAAGTAAAATACAATTTAAAAAGTTTACTTTTTATTTCATTTTGTTCGGTGAAAGCAGCGATTTGGTGTAAACAGTTGATTTAAATTTGTGATGCCCAACATCGAAGGCAATTCATTTCGATACAATTGGAATGTAATACATTCCACCGAACAACCACCAACTTTCGTTGCCTAAAAATCCTTTAAATAAATGAATTTAAGGCTTTAAATTTCAACGCAACCAAAAGAAGAAATATTAACAACGTAATATTCTTGATCTGCTCTGTTCTCTATTATCATACCTAAATAACGGTATTAATATTATTTAATATATTTCTAAGTATATGTTGAAATTATTATATATATACATACATACATACATACATACATACATACATACATACATATGTAAGGACCCAAAACTAGAACTTGTTAAACTAAAATTTATTTAAAAGGACAATGAGAAACTAATTACCGTCTTCAAAGCAAGAGTTAACCAACCATTATTATTGCAATTTTTTCTTATTCATAAGAATAATTCTGTTTGGGACTCAAAACCTTTCAATTGAGGGCCATCATCAGTAGTACGACATGATACTATTTAAAAAGTTCCTGTGTTTAAAAAGTAGACAAATTTTAATTATGGTCTACATTCATTTTCTATTTGAATGAAAGCTTTTATATTTTAACCATATATACCACAGCATGTACTTTGTGTAGATGACAGCTAAGAAGTCTTCAAGTGCTGCTAAGAAGTCTTCAAGTGATGCTAAGAAGTCTTCAAGTGATGCACGATTATCAAAATTTTAATTTGTTCGCACATTACTGGTTTAATATTGTCTGTAAAGCTAATATATTGACATTAGTCGTTGGATTATTTTAGCACTGTACTAATCAGTTTTAATTTAACTGCTTTACGATAATATAAACTTCAGATAATGCAGGGCAGGAGATATGATGAGAAGTATTATTAAACTGTTTCATCTGTTACAAATGATTTTTCATGAAATATGAACATCAAACATGACTTAACTTTCAAAATTTTGTACAAATGTCTTCTGTAAAATTTCTGTAATTCAAATTTCGCCAATTTTAAAGCGTCTATTTTTATTTTTTTTTTATTTTTTTTTTTAATTTTTAAAACTATATTAATAGTTCAATGTATTTTTTTTTTATCAAAAAAAAAAAAAAAAATCTGAACCATTTTATTGGCATGCAAACGAAAATATCAAAAAATATATTTTCCACTTAGGCAAAATAGTGAAACAATATTAGCCCATATTTACATGAATTTGATGTTAAAATAATTGATGTTAAGTTATGTTGATGATATGTTAAA
The DNA here is from genome assembly GCA_005959815.1 of Sarcophaga bullata. Taxonomy (NCBI): domain Eukaryota; kingdom Metazoa; phylum Arthropoda; class Insecta; order Diptera; family Sarcophagidae; genus Sarcophaga; species Sarcophaga bullata. The sequence goes on along the minus strand of QOCX01003280.1, from coordinate 4,630 downwards.
ATATGATGGTTTTTTATATTTATACAGTAAAAAAATATTTTAATGTTTTTTCACAAACCATAGGGCACATAAGGAAAAGTTTTTGGACCGTTAAAGTGTAGATACCCACTAAAAAAATTCTATTAAATTTAAAAGTCAAAGGCTGAATGAATAACAATTTTGTACGTAATATTTGGTAAAATATTCCTTAAGGTCAAGCGCTCCATTTAACCTATTAGGAATTGAATGCAGTAGAATTTGTGTATGTTTTCTGTTAATATTTGCCGCCATTCACTTATGAAAATCTTTTCTAGCTGACTTTAGTTTGTGGCTTTGCGACTACGTAGCCGTTCTGCCATATGATCTCCCAAATGTTTTCTTGGAGTACCTAGACATTTGCTTTCTACTGTATGAATATTTTAAGTAGTTTTACCAACTATTTTCAATGTTTAATTTTTAAAACTTAATTCAAAAATTTAATTATTTCAAGTGTTTTTCGGTAATTAATTCATTTTCAGCAACTCAATTTATATAGCATTACGCTCTGTGGGGTCAAAAAAAAAACAAAAGAAATATTCCAAACAGCAGTTGAATTTGTATGAATTCATCAGCGGTTAAATGAATAAATCAATCAATGAAGGAATAGCTGACTGATTGAATGCAATGATAAAACAATTGATGACGATGACTGCTTGCAGCCATATCAATGGAATACCAAATGACTACCACGATATTCAATATCACAGCACCCTTTTGTTTGCGGGTGGCACATACAATTTTCGAAACCGCTCAGAAGAAGTATATGAAGATGTATATGATTAAGAGCAACAGAAAATATTAACAATTGTACAATGATAATAAATATTTTTGATAAATATTTCAATTGAATGCATTTTGTTGACCGACGTTGAATGTTTAATTAAAAATAATTTTAAAACCGCACAACAAAGTAACGAAACTTGAAAACTTGTTGATTTATTTAAGAAAAAATCAATTAAAAACTGAAGGAAACTACGAAATTAAATTATTTTACACTTGACTGTTTACCAACGGATACTGCGAATTGGAACGCATTAATATGGACTAAGAATGTTACGAATAAATGTTGAAATGTTTAACTTTCTTTTCTCTGGTTTATTTAACTTCTATTTAGATTAAAAACCTAAGATCAACTGGTTTCTTGAATGAAATAAAAAATAACACTTAATGGGTTAAAAAGATACTGATTTGTAATGAGAGGTAGATCAATGTTTCTTTGTAACCAGAAAACTATAAACTAGATGGGTATACATGAACAAACGATGTAGGCAAACAATGTGGACAAACGAGGGTCAGTTGTTACAAAAATTCATAAAAAAATAAATAAATGACAGCAAAGAAAATATGAACACACATTCAAGCTATATTATACATTTCATACAAACAAGTATGACGGCCTCCATTTATTACTGTCAAAAACATATACAGATCGTAAATCTTTATTATTTTGTTGTTGTTGTTGTTTTATTCATTGTTATATTGTTTTCTATACAGTAAACGTATGTACAATATGTATGTGTATATACTTTAAATGGCCATTTGTTATTGCTTTAGAGTTGTATAGAAATTGTCTTTGACGATCGGAAATTATAAATCATAAGGTGTTCCCTGCGTTTGAGATGATGAACGTTTCACGTACGTCTAGACGTTTAGTCTATTGATTATATAGGGATCGTAAAACAATCAAAAGTTTATTCCAGTTTTCAAATGATATCAGTTTCTATAACAATTGTCCACCAATATCTAATTAGCATTTAAAGTTTTTAAATTCATAAAAAATTTTTTGTCGTCTGCCGGCGGCTCTGTTAATAGTGGATTTGAAAGTAATAAAACAAAACATAAAATATGGAGCTGATATAAATGAAACTTTTACCATCGAGCTACTATTAAAAAAAAAGGTAACAGGTTTGTAANAAAAAAAGGTAACAGGTTTGTAAGACATTCTTATTTTATTCTTTTATTTTTAGGATTTAAGTTTATTTAATTAATTAATTAATTAATTGATTAATAGTACTCACAGTAACTCAATAATTTTAAATTACTGCAAATTCTATATAAAATTGTCCGATACGTTACATATGTTAACAGACAAGGCATTCATATTAAAATGAAAAAAAAAGAAAGATTAAATAAAATGAAATTAAAAAGCGTTAAAATTTATTTCATGAGTAAATAATATTAGCCCCTTAGGACAATTTTGTAAATTTTTTTTCTGTGAAGTCACTCTTAGCAACAATTAAATAATATTTAAACGCTGTCTTCTTAATATAGGTTACTAGTTTATGCTTGCAAAACTTTATCTAACACATTTCTGTATTAAATCAAAAACGATTAAGATTAAGATTTCTTAATATTTTACCTTAAGTTCAATATAAAGTTTACACTTTTTAATTACTTTGAACAAAAAAAAAATTGAAATCTGAAGTCTTTGATGTTTCTATAAATGTTTTCTATTATTATCCATTTTATAAGTTTCAATTTGAGGCAATTACTTGGACAATTATTTTATTTCTCTTTTTTTTTTTTGCTAATATGAATTCATTTCGTTATTGAGATTAAAGTGTAAATGTGTCAAGTCTTTCGTCACTAATTGAATATTTTTATTGTCCGCTTCAACTATAAATTAAAATGTAGTGTTTATTACATTTTTAACGCTTCAAAAGCCATCATTATATGACTATTTACACTGTGTTCACATATGCACTGACTTCAGAAGGCAATATAAGCAGCTATAACATACAACGATGTTATTGTTATTCTTATTTTTGTTATTTGTTCACCTTTAATTACTACTGCCAACACTAATAGGCTGACCTTAAATTTACAAGGCATACGAAAGTGTAGAGGACAGATCTCAGATTTAAAGAGGATTTGAAAAATCTACAAATATACACAATGTGTAGTTATAGTCATAAAGTTGGATTCATGACTACATGCATGAATATATTGGCTTTTTAGAAATGACAGAATGAGGGATCATAAAATTAAGTACTTGTTATCTCCGCCCCATAATATTGTTTGGCAATACCATTACCAAACTTATTATATTTATTAGCAGACATAATAGTAGCATCGAAACCCTTACCTATTGTCATCATCAATAACAACTACATTAGCAGCACAGCATTATACATTTTTTTTTTACAAATTTTATTTCTGTATTTTACTGACCTCTGGCTTTAAAGGGGACTGATTTCTATTTACAATTAATCGGCCTTCAGTGATTGGTAATTTTGGATCAACAAGTTTTTAATTCAACAATAAATTCTTTATTACTATTATTAGTAATCAATCTTTTCCACGTTTATACTTCAATTATACCAAGTTTAATCTGTTTTAATAAGTTTTATATACCCACACGTTGATTTCTGTCTGAGTGTATGTATTGCTAAAAGTAATGTCATATATAGACAGATATTAAGGTTTTTTTTGTTATTTTATTAACCTCTAAGAATATTTAATTTAAGAACTAAAATAAATAATTGAGTCTTCTTCCGGGCCAGAAAAATCAAGCAAGTGATTAAGGCTTTCGAAAATTTTCTAAATTTCGTCAACCATATGATTCATGCGATCAACTAACAAACAGGCCTGTTCGACTCAACTCATAAAAGGGTACTGTATAACTCCATACAGTACACAATTTACAGTATTTTAACATAATTTTTTAAGAACATTACTGGCCTTTATGGCGATAAATAATGTCTTAAGTTTGAAATTATCAATCATTACAGGACTACATCATTCATATTTCGTGAAACTGTAATCAATTAATAAGGAAAATATTTTAATGCAAAATAATATGAACCGTCTGTGCAATAAGAGTTTCCTAATTAGAGTCCACACAGATTGCTTCAAGAATTTTATAAATCTATAAGCGCTGTGCTCAGTTGGACACATACAGTTCAGTTAAAATAAAAACATAAACGCAATTCTAAGGGGAATTCTCATTCAGGGTCAAAATACTCAGTAGAACCCAATTAGATTAAGACATTAAAAATACTCAGTAACAGTCACTTGTGAACAAAAACAAAACAAATATTCATTTAAATAAACATTTTTCTGTACCTCATAAACTGTTAACGATGAAATCGTGTATTGCTTTAATATTTGGTACAATAAAAACCCCACATGCTTAAAAGTTCACTTAAACAGGTGAAGTTGAAATGTTATTAAAAGAGAATTACAAATAAAGAGAATGCTTACTACCACAAACGCATTATATGTAGTTTAAGAGAAACGTTTTAAGAGTATCTTACCAACACTTATACCATTGACAATACAGTCGTATTAGTGAGCGAAATGAGATTTAATTTTGTTTTAAAGAGACCAACAAGATTTTAAGAGCAAATAAGTATCTACCTTATCTCTTATTGGATATCTTGTTTTTAAAGAGCATGAGGGCGAAAATAATCAAAAACATTTCGTAAAGTGAATATGGACGGTATTATGGTTTAACAGACTTTTAAGTAATGAAATATAACGAATATAGGCTCACACTTGTGTGGGTAATAATATTTTACACTCATTGTGGACACAAACCACGGTTTGTGTAATTACTATTTTTGGTTTATTCTATTTCGCTTGATACAGGGATGTGTTTTAGTTACGAATC